>PVIH01004671.1:0-135977 GCA_004025045.1 Sigmodon hispidus | reverse complement strand
ATATATATATATATATATATATATATATATATATATATATATATATATATATTTGAGAAATATATATTTCTCAAAGCTTCTGATGGATACTCACTATATTTTTTTATGGTTAATAAACTCTATCCCCCAAATTTGTTTTTTCTGTGAGTTTTGAAATTTTTTGTTTTAAAACTAGAATAGCTAGGATTTTGCCTTTTTGGAGGGGTGGGGTGGGGAACACTTATATAAAAGTTATCTAAATTTTTTAAAACTTTTTCTTAGCAAGACTTTTATGTGAGCAGAAGAAAAAGGGTATGATGAACTGTCACAAATCAACTGGCATCATTGAAGGCGAGCATGTGTCAGTCAGTTCTGTCACCAGACCCTGCTCCCACACACAGCATTTTAATGCATGTGAACAGCTACTTTAAGTGTTATATGTTAGCCAACTTGTAGGCAGTTGAAAATAATGTGTTTTTAATTCTTTGTGCAGATAATTTTCTCTGGTGTGAGAAAATCTTGCGCACAGTGATGTGCTGGAGTAGCACACAAACACTTAGCATAGCAACTAGGGCTCTTTGTACTTTTGGATAGTATAACACTGGATTCTTCTTCCCTGGTGTTTTTTGACATAAAAAATAAAACTTTCATATCCATACTTAGTTCTCATATTTGCTTCTGACATCAAGAGGAAAAAAGCTATGTATTTTTTAAGACTAGCTTTATCTTATTTTTATTTTGGAAAACACCAATTTGCACATGTTCCCTTAATATTTCAACCTATTTCTCAGTCTTTCTTCTTTATCCAGTTTAGTGCCTTAAAAAGACCAAACATACATTTCGGGGGATTTTCAGAGATCCATGGAAATAAATGCACTTAAACAAGCATTGTTACTCATAGTCTCACCCACCCCATGTCCAGAAAGAGAGAGTATAATTTCCATCTGGTTAGAAAAGCCATGTGTGTATTTAGGAAGTTATCAGTGAGCAAGTAGCAATCAGAGGCGGCTTGTTTGCTTTACTGAGAGAGAGACTGTTGTGAAGATAGGAAGATATGTTTCTTTTCTACAAAGACCTGGAAATGCCAGTGTGGAAATAGGGCATTGAGCTCATCATTGAGCAATCAGTTTGCCCAGGTGATACCCAGAACTATAGAGCCTGCCTGACCCTCGGAAACTACCCACAGTACCAGCAGAGTTGGTGTTCGGAGAAGTGGAGAGTTCCATCATGGTGTCTACAAGACTCCATTCAAATCCAATTGTTCTTCGTACTGGATGCATATTAGAAACGGGAGAGGAATTTTAGAAAAATATATTCACTCCTTGACATACACAGGCACAATCTAATATCCTACACTCTGGCAAAGGTGTTTTCCAAAGCTCCTTCAGTGCTTATAGCATGCCAGGCAGGATGGAAGCCTTTCAAACCTAACTGGGTGGTTTCTATTATCTGGAGGGCACTTGAACAGGCTTTCCCTTTCTAAGAGTACTGACCGAGTTGAGCAGCATGTGCTGGGGTGATCTGGGACTCGTAAGAAAATTTTGTCTTTTTTTCATAGTTTTGCTGTCATATCTCTAAAGATGACTATGTATATCTGAGTGACCTATCTCCAAGTTGAAGGACAGTTTTGGAGTAACAATTTCAATATTTTCTAAGAAAATTTGTTTAGACATCACTCGTGAACCATGTAGTTTACTCATTAAAGTACATGCTCAATATTTTGAAGTATAATTTCAGATTGATGCAACCATTCTTATGGATTGTTTCTGTTTCCTCCTAGAAGAAACTTTGTGTTTCCTTTTTAATCCTTAGTTTCAGAAGCATAGTTCCTTAGGCACTTTGTATGCTACTGGAATTGCTGATTCTTTGTCTTCCTTTGTAGGCAGATTTTTTTCTGTATCCCACTTTGTGTGGCTTTTGTCATTGTCTGCATGTGTACCTAAGTATTTCTAAATAACTTAAGGAAGTTCCCCAGTTTCTGCAAAGATGAAGCCTAGCAGAAGCCCCTAGCAGGGTAAGAGCTCCTGCTGAAATAAATCCTGTGATCCTTAACTTCCTCATAGCTTTCCTGTCAGGTATTATTTCAAGCATACAATGAATGCTATGTCTTAGAATGAGGACACAGGTTAGCTCTCCTTGCCAAATATCTGCCAGTGTATGGGGTAGAAACAATTTGGAGATTTATTCCTCCTTGATGTGAGACAGAAAAACTTCATCTGCTACTCCTCCCCCACACACTAAACTCCTGTTACATTGATGTGGAGACAGTGCGTGATCCTTAGAGTCATTATAGAATGCAAACGTGAAGTGCCTAGCACTGGCACTTGTTTCTTTTCCCTCATACAGGATCCATTAACAGCATAGTCCATTCTCTTTTGAAATCTGTTGCTCCTTTCCTGCCCCATGCTTCTCTCCCCTGTGGCCATCCTGCCATCCCACCAGCCACATGTGGTTGTGGTAAACTAATTTCTCTTTAATAACTTTTGGAGAGATTTCCTGTAGGTTCCTCAGCTGAATCAAATATGATGTGTACCATCCCCACATATTTTATTTGCCAACTTAATTAAGTGAATTGTGGTTAGTTATTCCCAATGTAGGTACTGGAATTTCAGTGAAAACATTTAACTGATTTGATATTATTAACAGAATTATATATATATGCTGATTATAAAATAAGCCCCCAAAATTGTGAGTGTAGTGATTATAGAGTTGCTGTTTATTAGAAATTAAATGTCATTTGGAAGTTCTTGTTAATGTTGTTAACATAATAATGGGTTTATACTGGGAACTGTGCTAAATTAAAGAAAATGCTTAATGTTTAAAATGTATAGTGTTAAATTTCAGGAGTTTTTGCAGCTCACTTAAAAGTACAGGTATATAGCTTAATTCTGTGCACACGCATGTGCAAACAGCAAAATACAGTTTACTGAATGATTTTGTGTCATCTGAGAGGAGGGAACCTCAATTAAGAAATGCCTTCATATAGTCTGGCTATAGCAAGCCCATAAAGCATTTTTGTATTTGGGAATGGTGCCATCATGGGCTGATGGTCCTCGGCTCTATAAGAAAGCAGGCTAAGCAAGCCATGAGAAGCAAGCCAGTAAGCTGCATCCTCCATGACCTCTGCATCAGCTCCTGCCTCCAGGATTCTGCCCTGTTTGAGCTCCTGTCCTGACTTCCCTTGATGATGAACAGTGATATGGAAGTGTAAGCACAGTAACCCCTTCCCTCCCCGTGCTGTTTTGTTCATGGTGCTTCATCACGGCAATAGTAACTTCTACTAAGACACACAGTAACAACGTTAATTAGCTTCTGAATCTGAGTGGCAGGGATACAGGAAATCAGGATATTTTTCAAAGAGCTTTTTAGTATGTTTGAAAAACTTTAATAAATGCTAGATTAAAAAACTAACTGAAGAAATTTTATCCAAGAAGCTGTAAAAAATGTTGGAGTTTGATCACACATGATTTTCATTTGTTTTAAGTATTGTTAATGAAAACCCTCCTATTCATTTAAAAATGTAGTTCTTTTTAATATTAAAAAATACCAGTGCTTATAGAATATTTTAAAGTTGAAATTGTAGCCCAGTATTTTAAAAAGCATTCATTACATATAACTCTCTGGGAATATTGTTTGGAATCTAAAAACTTAGGGGGATTTTGTGTGTTTCTGTGGAAGAAACTAAAAGTCTGGAACTGTGGTAGAAATTATTT
The DNA here is from genome assembly GCA_004025045.1 of Sigmodon hispidus. Lineage (NCBI taxonomy): Eukaryota > Metazoa > Chordata > Mammalia > Rodentia > Cricetidae > Sigmodon > Sigmodon hispidus. The sequence continues at coordinate 132,285 of PVIH01004671.1, read as the reverse complement.
AAAGCAACCCAATGAAACAGTTTTTAAAATATGTTTAAATCATACAAGTTGCTGCACTTCAATATGGAAATTGTTATGGACATGCTTGCTGGTGGGTAGTAACTATGGCTCGCATTTGCCTCATGAGCAAGAAGCATGCGGTACTGCAGAGAGGACCAAGCAACTTGGGTGTTTTCATTTGTCGAATGGAATGCCTGATAAGAAAATGAGCACTCAAATCTGTGAACAGTCAATGAAACCCTGGTTACTGTTATTTTACTGATACTGAAAAGGGTATGTGGTTACAGATAGCAAGTGAATGTGCTGTCCCGGTTCTGAAGTTACTGAATCTGCAAGGAGACAGATGAGGATTTTTGTAGATTTGACCTTATCAAATACTATCTTCAAAATGAACGGCTTTCTTACAGATGTGAAAAGAGTTCAGACAAAATAAATTTAAGTGAATTTTCTGAGCCATGACTCAATTCATGAACAAGGCAGCAATAAAATTTATAAGTTGAGAGAGCTGGATTTCATCAGTAGGGGTGGGGGTGGGGATACTTTCACAGACTGAACACAAATAAAGAAATTACTGGATTGGCTACCAAATAATGCTTTGCCTTATTTGGGTTTCTTTATTGATGGCTGCTCCTAAGCCAACAATGATTTTGGGGGAAGAGGCTTATTCACTGTCTCAGGTTGTATCCATTTCTAAAGAGCTGTCCCTCTTTTGACTATAATTTAAGCTTACATTTGATTCATATGGTAGGCTTAAAGCTGAACTAATATCCACTGGGTGGGTAACTAGCTATCACCAGACTTGATAGGCTTTTCACCTCTACCTAAGAATCTTCCCACTATTTTGCCACATAGACAGGTGCATCCTAAAGACTGCTCTTAGGTAGCTCACTTGGTTTCGAGCTTTCTAGCTAAAGTTCTCTTAGTAAATTTCTAGCTAGTCCCTTATACAAAAGGTACAAGTTTTAATCTTTGCTTTTTTTTTTTTTACTTTAAAACTATCTTTCATCATTCCTTTGCAGTAATTCTTCTATAGCTCCTTGTAAGAGGTTCTTTCTTCAATACTTCTATTTTAAAATTATTTAGTTTGTGTTTTAAGATATTTTAGATATAGATCTTAGGGCTAGGATTAGATCAAAGTGTCCATCTTTTGGCTTCTTCTAGGTGTAAACCAGATACTTTATAAAATTAAGCTACGCTGGGATTATTCCAAACACACTTTTCAGTAAGTTACCTTGTTATGACTTACCTCCTCTAGTAAATTTATTATACTATATTATGTGATAAAATTTTATTTATTTAGTTTGAGGAGAGTGACAGGTAGTGTGTGCGTACTTCATTGGTCTATTGAATTAAGCTCTCTATTCTTAATTTACTACTAAATCCTCCTTTGTCCCCTAATTTCATAGGAGGTAGCGTTAATGTTCTTAGAAAGAAAATGTAGCCCATTGCTTCCCACTTCATAGGCTACAGCTTGACCTAACGTTTTTATGATTGTTCTCTTGCTTACTATGGTTCTTTTTTAAAGGTTCACTGAAGATGGCGGTATATAGGCTGAATTAGCAATCAGTAGTGAGGTATAGCAGGGTTTATCTATTACAGAACAGGCTCCTCTAGGTGGATGTAAAGTACCGACAAGTCCTTTGGGTTTTAAGTGGTGGCCAGTAGTTCTCAGGCAAATAATTTTCTTATTAAATTATTGTAGTTTAGGGCTAAGCATAGTGGGGTAGCTAATCCCAGTTTGGATCTTATTAGAATTACTTTCGTTACTGATTCTAATTTCAGCGATGAATTTTCACACACTAGTTGAACTTTAATTCTATTCAGGGGTTCCTAGGGACACGTTTTATGCTGGGTGATAGTTAATTTGGGTTAATTGTATGACCGTGGTGGCTGGCACAAGATTTACCAACCCTTAGAGGCATGACTTAGTCAAACTTTCGTTCATTGCTTAATTTTTATCACTGCTGAATCCCGTAGGGACGTGACTAGGCAAGACGTCTTTACCTATAGAAAATGTACTTGATGTCCTCTCCTTTAAATTCTATAAAATTTTAGGGGATTTGACACTGGCTTAGGGAATTTTGCATGTGTAATTCTACCTCTAACTATAAGGCTAGGACCAACCCTTTTTATGTTTATGGGATAAAATATCCATCTAAGCATTTTCAGTGCTTTGCTTTATTTTAAGCTACATCAACATAAAATTACCAAGACTAAAATTTACTCAAAAATTTTGACACTTTTAAGTATCAGTGTGCTGATGGAGGGTCTCAGTAATTTTTTTTGCCTTGGACTGAATTTTAAGTTAAATTTTGTGAATTACTAGAATAGAATGAAGAAATTTGTCATTGAAATCCTTGTTTTTGGGGTTTGTCAGGGGCAGTAGATTTCAAATTTGGGAGGGAGAGGAGGGTTTGACTTGAGAAACCAGTACAATTAGAATTGTATGTCCAGCAAGCATTAAAAGAATGCTGCACGGAGATTGGTATATGTGGATAAATGCCCCTTAACTAGAAAGTCCAGCTACATGATAAGTTGCTCTTCATACCTTAATGGTTATACTGAGTCACAGCATGCCGAAAATAAAAAAAAATATCAAATGCAAGACACCACAGTTATGTTGGGCATGTGCCTATTAGACCCATACCATCAAGAAGTCTTATTTAAGGGGAACGTATGGGTGATGAACCAACTGATGGCCCTAAAGTAAGAACCAGATGTCTGATAAAGTTTCACATTAGCTACTCCCAAGTTACAGTGGGCCCGGAATGAGAAGAAGGGCATAGGTGAGCGGGTTGTTGATTTCACGGAGCACATAGCAATAATAAGTCCTGCAGGAAATTCTGTTCATCAAACTTTTCTAATGCACCTCATTTCAGTGGGTTCAATCACTTATCCCCACCAAGTGCTTGCTCAGGGGATGAAGTTTGCATTCGCTTCAAGATATTCATAAAAAATACAATTAAGACAGTATTCTTGCCACAAGTGAGTTCTAGTATCTTGGCCATTTCGTTTTCCTTCTAATATGTCTATTGATATGACTAAGGGTAGTACCACCTAATTTCATCTAGCATAGTAAAGTGGGAAACAAGACTTAAATAAAAACTTGCCTTGTGACTGTTTCACATTTGTTAGATATGTGTCTTAAAAACACTGTATTGCTAGTATGCTTAAATTTCTCATTTATAAAATTGCATAGTTTATTATCCCAGTATCATATTAGAAGGCATAATACCTTGTGGATAATAAAAATTATTACTATTTTTATTATTATTATTATAATTTTTGTCTACATATCCTTGTTATGACTCTTCTCCAGAAAATACATATTATTTCAAACTTGGTTTAATTTTTATTCTATTGTTTTAAGTGTATAAGTGTTTAGCCTTCATGTACGATGTGCAAACTTTGTGCCCATGAGGACAGAAGAGGACTTTCCCCTGGGATCTGAGTTACAGATAGTTGAAACTACCACGTGGATAGTGGTATCCAAACGTGGGTTCTCTGGAAGAGCAGCTGATGCTCTTAATTATGGAGCCATCTCTCGCCCATATAACTTGGCTTCAATAAGGATGATTAGGATTGAAACCAACAGAAAGCTGTCATTTTTTGTCTCACATTTGACTCCCTTGTCTTATTTTTCCCCAGTGTCTAGCACTTCTCATAGTATGAAAGAAATTAAATAATACTTTGCTTCTTCTTCCAAAGAACATACAAATAGTTTTTTTCTTAGAAAGATGATCAATTCAAGAAAGTGAAAATATTGACTTATTTTACCTAATTGATAAAGCAAATGAGCATTTGAACTACTTGAAGCTGTGTTTCTCATAAAAATACCTACATATATTTTTATTATGTAGGAAAATAATGATTATTCATAAACATAATTAAAATTTCAAAGTATAAATTAAAATTTCAAAGTAGCGGTTGCATGCATGGTCTTTCCTTCATATTTATCCTTTCACATTGCTGAATATTCAATGGAAGAACTCTAAGAGAATTCAGAGCTGTTGGAACTGATGGATGACCTAGAATGTTGTTGTATACCTTTACCTTATCATATATTATCTGCTTATGCCCATGCTGAACTGATGCTTCAGTATGGCTTCACACATAACATGGTCTTTAAAAGAACTCATCCCAGTGATGAGCCAGATGTCTCTCCTACTAGCAGTTTGGGCTTTAGAAATTCATGAGGTACTTTATAGGGGATTAGATGCCAAAGTGGCAATACTATCTGTTTTGCACATGGTTAATTATAGACTGATTCTGTGGTTCCTAAAAGAATTTCTGTATGATTCTTTGATTTTTGAGAGCCTTCAGCTAATGAAGAATTCCCAAAATTCTCTAGGGGAACATGAAAGAGATGCTTGTTTTTGTGTTTTGTTTTGTTATTGTTTATATATTTCTGAATTAATGATGTAATTATCTTATATTACTTTCCTCTATTAAACATTATCTTTTTTCCCTTTAATATTTTTAGCATGCTAATGAAAAGAATACTGGATCACTTTCCAAACCAGGAGAAAAGAAAAGATCAGATGAGGTAATTTCTGCAATACTTATTATCATTCACTTTGTTTTACTTTTAAATTTTAAATTCTGCTTTGCAATATTAAATCCTGATGTATTAAGGGGTATTTATTAGATATTGACAAATTTAGGGAGTTTTTTTTGTTTGTTTGTATTTGTAGTATGCTGTGCACTTTTCTGTCTGTGCAATGATGTTTGTAAATGTGGATAGTATGGGTATGTACCAATATGCCTAGGTTTGGAGGTCAGAGGTCAGTTGCTTTCAACTTTCAGGGTCTCTGTTATTCCTCTGCTGTGTATACAAGGTTAGTTTCCAGGGATTCTCCTGTCTCTTCCCCTCATCTCCCTGTAGGGACCCTGGGATTCACACTATGGATCTAGCTTTTCATACATTCTGGGGATTTGAACTCAGGATAGCAAGTGTGTTTTCCCACTGAGCTACCCTTCTAGTCTTGAAAATCTTAGCTTGAACTAAGATGTAATTAAAGAATGTTAGTGGGAAATACTGAAAATAAAATCTCCATAGTTTACTATCACAAAGAAGCTTGCATTTAGAAACAGCTCAATTTTGAATGTCTTCCTACAAGAAAGAATTGGGAGTTTTTGTTTTGTTGGTGAGCATGACAAATATATAAAGAACTCAAATGCAATGGCAAGAGGAGACAGATGTTTTCTTGAGAGTACACCATGTAAGGAGAGCAGTAGTGCCCTACGTTAACAGGTCATTCAGATTTGGAGACAAAAGGAAATGAAGTATTTGTTTTTGCAAGGGTTCAGTGGAGACAATGTAAGAACAATTTCCGTTGCTTTGCTCTTGTAGATATCTGCTTTGACTGATGACAAACCATTGTGGACTATCAATGCTGACCTATTCACTATGGAAATGTCCTATTATAGTTTTGTTTTCCAAAGGCTTCTCAGTCTTGTTACTGTTGCTTCTCAGTCTTGTTACTGTGTTTTAGAGATCTGCATAACCCACAAGAGTGAATCTTTTTGAGAAAAATTTCGCAGTCATAGAAATCATTCAATGTGAGTTGTTTACTCAAAGAACTGTTAGGAAGGATATTCTCAGTAGATGTCATCATTTTTATTCGGAAGAAATTGTCTCACTTCTCATGGTTAGTAGCTATATGGCCCCAAAAAACTATAAATAAAAAATATATGAAGTGGCAGTCTTAATTTTTTTTCATTATCAATATTGAACTTTTTTTTTTTTTGTAAATTGAGGTTTTCTTCCTTCTCATTTTCTGTAGAATTTTCATATGTAAGAAGGTTTTTAGAGCTAGGACTTGCTATGTACTTCTTTTCAACTTTCTACCAATATCCATGAAAACATACTTCAGTGTATTTCTTTTTATTACAGATCTGGCAGTGTGTTTATGGTGATCAGAGGAAAATTTTTTCAGGAGTTAGTTTAACCACGTGGGTCCCAGAGGTAAAGCTCTGGTCACAATGCATTGCAGCAGAAAACCCAGTGAACTACTTATTGACCCTAATTTACAATGTTTCTTACTGTAGAAATTTGTGTTGAAAATTTCTGTATCTATGAAATTTTTAAAAACAAAAAGTAAATGTAAGATTTTATACCATTTCCTTTAAGAAAATCATTAAATAATGAATTTCCATATGAAACTCACAGAGCTTCATTTCTAATATCATAGAAGTATCAGCTATCATTTACTCATTTTATCAGTACCACCCTTTAAATATATCTCTAGGTTTGTTATCTATTAAACTAAGTTTACTTAGGCAAATTTCAAGAACTTTCTGTTTGAAATCATAGTGCTCTTTATTCTTCAAAGGAGGACATACATACTTGGATGTTATTCTCAGTTGATAATAGAGATTAAACTATATGCACAAAAAAGGAAATCTTTTCTGGTACAGCAAAATGAATGGTAAAGAAGTTACCATACCGTCTTTCTGACTAATTGCATTATAATTTAGAAGGTTTAAAATCATATCTCGAATGGACAGATGTTGTTGGTTCAGGCACAATTGCTACAGCAGTATTTTTGATATATAGATCATATCTCCTACTTGTCAAAATCTTGGGAAGACTTCTCAGAAGCCTGTGGAGGACACTGTTAGGAAAAAATGTAAGGTTTGATTCTGCCAAGACATGGTTCACTTTGAATTTAAACTGTAAAGTCATTATATATATATATATATATGATATATATATATATCAAAACGGGAGAAAAACTATTGTCTGTTAGCAATTGGAACAGTTTTGACAGTGTTCTGTGTCATTGTTAGGAAACTCACCCTTAAAACCCTGTAGTTGAGGCTATTTTGGTCTGTTCCAAATGGAATACATAAAGTCTCCCCCACCCCGAGCTTAAATTATTGCTGTAGACAAAATTAATTCAGTAGAATTTAAACATGCAAAGGATAATTCATGAATAAAGCGACTCCATCCAATGGGAAGCATTCTATGAGCTCTGGGCTCTCACCAAATTCTAACTACTTCTCTTGGCCAGAGAAGGCAAGCACAGAGATTGATACATAATAACTAAAATGATTCCACAATGAAATCTTCTCAAAGTCTCTAATGTTTTATTTGTATGTAGCAAATGATGAAATATTGTGACCTGGGGCATAGTTCAAGAAATAGTCTCATGGCAGGCACTGTTTTAACTTTTGTATTCATGGTTTTTGGCTAGTGCTTTTCTATATACCATCCAAGGTCAGTTACTATATTTTTTTCCTTTCAAAATTGCTGAAGAAGGACCTCCTGGAGCTGATACTTCTTTCCAAATATATAACATTTTTTCTCCCCCTCTCCTGAAAAAAATGGGTAGGATTAGGAATATTTGAGTTGATGCTCTGTCACAGGACTGTTATTGCTATTTGGAAGGCTGAGGCCAGGACACTAAGTTGAAAGTCAGTCTGACTTCCAAAGCAAGCTGACCCATCAGAAACAAATAAGCCAAACAGTTTTGGGTTTTGGTAATTTATTTTCAAACCAGAACACTCCACTACATTATCCCCATGAACATTAAATTACAGGAGAAAATCGGTGTGAAAACTACTTTTCCATGTATAGAGGTAGGTCTTCTTGACTTTTTTCTTCTCTCTTTATTTTTTCCATTTCCTTTAGCGGCATGAGACAAAGGCCCAAAGGAGGGCCTTGAGGATGGAAGTGGTTTTATGTGAATAGATGGTGTTTCACAATAAGTGATAACTGTGACCTGATTAATAAGCCCAATAAATTACCACAAGGAGATACATTATTAGGGTCAATATTCATTTAAGGAACTTATAATATAAATGCAAGAAATGCAGGAAATGGGGAAAGGATCCACTCACTTGGAAAGAATCTTCCTTCCAGGTGGTGGAGAAGCAGAGAGAGCATTATTCTCAATGACTAGCATTTTAAGTTGTTACTGTCCATGCCGTAAGGCTACAGCTTTGAAGGTCATAGGTGAACCCCAAACCTGTGCTGGCCCAGTAGTCATGCCCTCAGGTCAGGGAGGTATTGAATCCTACTATATCCTCTCCTTTCGTCTTAATAACAATGTTTTAAACTTATCTATAAAACTATATATATATAAAATAAAAAATTATTAATATGTAGTAGAGGGAAAGTAGGGGCAATAACATAAACAAAATACAACTAGAAGAATAACAAACACAAAACATATTAAATGTCTAGAATATTGATGTGTAGCAAGATATAGAGATTACTCTAAAGCTGTTTATCTTGAATAATAAGAATTTAGTACCTAAATATTCTTAATCTGAGATTGGAAATCTAATTTTAACCCCACCATAAATCTGAGAAGGAAAATATATTACCTGAGTAAACTGGAAGTATGAGTGAGTAACTTTTTCATTTAGTAACATAAGACAAGATGAGAAATTTAGCTGCTTGGATAGTCACCTTTTTTTTTTTTTTTTAAAGTTGAAGCATTTAGTTTCTTTGGATATAATCCTTGAATATCTGACAGATTTTTTTTAGAAGCAGGATACTTTGAGAAACATCTTGTCTTATTTTGTCTTGGCAGGTTTTAGCAGTCTTTTGTCTTTTGTCTTGCTCATTTAGATTGGATGGCATGCTTACTCTTGCCTCCACTGCTGACAGAGTCGAGGCAAGGGTAGATTTTTGCCCAACAGGCCATCATCATCTGCCAAGGAAGACAGACTCTATGTGGAGTGTCTTCGATGCCCAACACTAATTTAGAAAGGGACTGTACTTCCAGGTGTGATCATGTCTCTAATAGCCAAATTTTGAATAGCAAAACATTTAAATGCCATATTCTCTAGGTCTATAAAGTGAATACTCTTGTCTCTCTGACATATTTTACTATATATCTGAGAGACCTAAACAACATGACTAGTACCTGCAAATATGGGTAACTGTAGCATGTAATTTTTATCATCTTAAAGACTGAAGCTTTCACTGTAAAAGTAAACAATCTATAAATAAGTGTACAGTTTGGGGACAACGGCTTTAAGTAAGACAATCATACAAACATTAAACAAAGATACATGTATCATGTAATGTATTTTGTATAATGATACAACAATATTTTAAATCTGTATCATTATACAAAATATCTTAGAGGTAGAATATATATATTATGATAAGTATAATTAAACAGAGGTTGAAATTGCGTAGTGGAAATGACCACAATAAGTTTAGTATCCATTAATGTACAAAATATTTTAAACAGAGGTAGAAGCACATGCAAAGTATGACAAATATAGATGCAGTTTTGTATCAATATACATGTACCAGTCTCAGAGTAATAGGTAAGGCCATCTGGAATTTTTGTTAGAGATGTGATATGATGGATCATCATAGTAAGCTATCTTGCAACTGTTTTGAAGAGTCTGAAATACCACCATGAACCAGGTAGAATTGTTGTAGTAGGGCCCCTTCTTTTTACTTTTTTAAACTGATATATTATTGTGTTTCAAAACTTTTTTCTTAAGTATTGTTGGTATCCTTTACTATTTTGGAACATATTCTCTGCACAACCACTAAGTGGTCTGCAGACACCTACAAAAGTTCTAATAGTAAGAAGCATATGATGTATCATTTATCATGTTGCATTTCAAATGGCAAAATTTAAAGATGGAACTGAGTAAGAGCTTGTGAAGGTTTACATACATCATTTGGTGAGTTCCTCAAATTTTTATTAAATGAAGGAGAATTCTAAGACCAAAAGTTGAATGGGCTGAGAAGTCTAAAATAGAACCATAGTCCAGGAAAAAAGAAATACAAGACCATGTAACATGAGCATCTTTAAATACATTAGGACAAAAAAGTCTCCCAAGACTTGCAATTAAATCTATTTAAAGTATTTGAGTGACACATTTGGTCACACTGGAGAAGCATGAACCCTTTAGAAACTTATTTTAGTGGGGTCCTGGAAAATACAATTTAAAAAAAAAAACCATAAAAGAGCATGATCTTTCAGAGACAATTTTAAAATCTTCAAATTTAGTGGTGGATTTATTTGAACTAAAGAAAGAGCTCTGTAAGAATTATTGAAGGGAAAAAGTAGTTTTTATGCTTATCTTGCCTGAATAACCTGCCTAGCCTTGTCTTTCTTGTATAGATTCTTTATCTAACATGTGCACATCAACTATTGGATTATTTAAGCTTCTTATACTTTTCTTTAAGAATTCAGTCTTTTTATTTCAGAGAATTAATGTGTACTTAGAATAAATAATATCACAGTCTCAATACTCGCTGATAATTTAGTGTGTATTTTTAAGTTAATGTGATACTGCCATATTCATAGTGATTTAATATATTAAATTTTAGGAAAACTTTAAAAGTCATGCATCTAAAATATAATCATTAGGAAAAATATTTGAAGAAAAAATACCATCTCTATAATCTAAAACCCAGAAAGATGACTACATTTTATGTCTTGGTGCATTTACCTGTGTCTTTCTGTAATACCTCTATTTCTCTGTTTTCATGGAGGATTGATTCCAAGACCAAATATAGAAAATGAACTCCATGGATACCTACATCCTTACATAGAGTGGCACAGGATGTCCACTTAATATATGTTTTTTCATATCCTATACCACCTGGAGAATACTAAGAATGCCTAGTACAACTGAATGTTATTGAAACAGTTGTTGTATATTATTTATGAAAAGATAACAAGTGGAAGCCATACCTGTTTTATATATTTGTATTTTCCCCAAAAATTCTTGATCTAAGGTTGATTGAATCCATAGATAAAAAGACTGTGTATTTAGCGAAATACCATTTTCTAAGCGTAGACAAGAAATGAACATAATTAATGAAATTTATGGAATTAATTTCCATAATAACTGAAAGTAAGTGATAATTTGAGGCAGATAAATCTCTTCTAATTGTAATAAAAGATATAGAGTAGCACAATTTTGTGATCTTAGCACTGGACAGAAAAGGTAGGGGGGGTTACATAGATTTATATAGCAGGGTTCCTGGCCAGTCATAGCTACAGGGGAAGAGCCTGTCAAATAGTTTGGACAGTGTTTCTCTATGTAACTGATTTAGCCATCAATACAGTCAAGTCCTAGAGCAGACTCCTAACCACTGTTTTATGATTATTAGCCATTGTAAGTGTCCATGCTCACAATGGATCATCATGACTTCTACATACCCATGCCAAATGGGGATAAAATGGTAGAACTGTGCCAAGATCAGTCTCATATGCTTTCCTGAACAGTAGTGCCCAAATTCATCTACAGCCAGGTTCCAAAATTCTTTGGATTCAGAACCCAAATTTTAGTTGATTGTGTGTGTGTGTGTGTGTGTGTGTGTGTGTGTGTGTGTGTGTGCATACGCAGGTGTTTGTGCATGTGTGCATGCAAGGGCCAGAAGTCTGTTTTTTGTGTCATTCCTCAGAAGCTGTCAAGCATAGCACCATATCTAATACTTTTAAGGAAAAGATTTTACTAACTGGGCTATGTGTCTAGTACCCACACACTCTCATATTTAGTTCTAAAGTTTTATGTGCAGAGTATTTTTCAGTGCAGAATATTTTTAAGATGACTGTTCCCCCCCACACACCAGGAAGAAGCAGAGTTTTATGAACGCAGCTGTGCTTTCCCATTGGCTTCTCCTAACAAAGTCAATCAGCAGAAAATGATGAACATTTCTTTGTATTTTCCCTCAAAACTTTCTATTCCTTGCTGTGTAGGCCTTTTGTTCTAACAGAGAAGATAACTGGTGCAGCTCAATTCTGATATATTAGGCAGCTTGTTTTTGTTGTCTTAGCCATTGTACAGTAATGTCTTAATTTTGTCTTTACAGTTAAAAAATTCCCAAGTGTACCCATTGTGTGTGTGGTTTAGATTTATTTATTTCTTATGTATATGGTACATAATAAATACCAGATGTCATCATAGATGGTTGTGAGCCACCATGTGGTTGCTGGGAATTGAACTCAGGTCCTCTGGAAGAACAGTCAGTGCTCTTAACTTCTGAGCCACCTCTCCAGCCCTTTGTGTGAGTTTTCTTTTTTCTTTCTTTCTTTTTTTTTTTTTTTTTTGCCACACACTGGAGTTTATTTAAGAGAAGAGTCCCAGGCAGGTGAAGAAACAGAGGAGCAAGACAGAAGTCAGAGGACAGAGAAGAAAAGGCTTGTGTGTGTTTTCAAAATGAATATTTTTCATGAAATGTATGTAGCTTAAGCATCTCAATATTGTTTCCCTTTAGCACCAACCCCTAATGATATTGGAGTCTGAACCCAGAACTTCCAGCAGGTCTAGGCAAGCACTCTGCTACTGAGCTACATATCCAGACCTCCTTTTACTTGCTTGTATTTAAGGCAAGCTGCCTCAGACTGGCTGTAAACTCTCTGTAGTGGGGCAGAGGCAGATGGTGAGCATTCTGCTGCCATTCACATAATACTGAAATTTGATGTATTGATCATATACTTCCTGTAAACAGACTTTTCTTTTGGGGATACCAGCGCTCTCTCTCTCTCTCTCTCTCTCTCTCTCTCTCTCTCTCTCTCTCTCTCTCTCTCTGTCTGTCTCTCTCTCTCTCTGTCTCTCTCTCTCTCACACACACACACAAAACAAACAAACAAACAAACAAACAACCCTGAAAGAAATAGAGACTTAAGAAAGTTCTGCCTTAGCTTAGGCTTCTTTCTAACTAACTCCTATAACTTAAATTAATCCATATTTTAAAGTCTATATCCCTCCATGTGCTCATTACCTCATTTTTATTATGTCCATCCTGGTTATTCTTTATCTGGCTGATGACTCTGCCATCCTTGCCTCCCACCTCCAGAAGTCCCACTTATACCTCCTGCCTAGCTATTGGCCTTTTAGTGTTTTTATTAAACCAATCACAGTAAGACATCTTCACACAGTGTAAAGGAATATTCCACAACAGCCTCCAGATTATTCTCTTTCTCAGTTAACTATTATGTTGCTTTGAGTGGTTCTGAAACTTGTGCCTACCTTTCTGTTAGGAAATTATGCTCTTTGAGACTTAAAACATAGGTTTAAATGTTTAGTTTTGCTTCTTTGTGACTCTCTTCATCTCTCCTTTAGTCTCTCTGTTATCTTCCTTAATTTGGTTATAGTGGCAGGATGCTTAGTGGGAGGCATATTGTCTTTTCATATTTTCTTTTTGTGTCATGAGATACTCAGTACTTGGTCTTCAGGATAAAACTTTCTGACTTCCTTTTTCCTTGTTATTTTTTCAGTTCCTTCTGTTCCTTTACTTGAATTTATGTAGACCATTGTCCACAGTTAGAAACCAACAATAGCTATGAGTAAACTGTCTTTAATTCTGTTCCCTGTGTATATTTTTAAGTTGACTCTTCTTGGTCCCAAGCCCTTTGGCAGGAAGCATTTAGGCCCTGCTAAAATTCCATTTTCTAATGGGATGTTTATTCTGCATACATCATGGGAGAAATGATATGTAGGGAGGAACTCAGTGGTTGAAATGCAGAGCAATTGATTGTGGGGTGCCCAACTACAACTGATACATATACAGCATAACCTTTACAACTAAGGCTCAGAGAATAGCACAGAGGAGGGACAAAAAATATTGAGAGCCAGAGGTCCAGGATGAGACAACAATGGATGAGTGTTCCCCTTGCTCTGCAACCTCTCCAGCATAGGCTGTCATCTGTGTTTTTGATCTTAGCCATTGTGACAGGTGTAAGGTGGTATCTCAAAGTTGTTTTAATTTCCATTTCTCTGATGGTTAAAGATGTTGAACATTTTTTTAGGTTCCTTTCATTCATTTGTAATTCTTCTGTTGAGAATTCCCTTTTTAGCTCTGAATTCCACTTTTTAATTGGATTATTTAGTTTCTTGAGTTCTCTAAATATTTTAGAGATTAGTCTACTGTTATATGCAAGGTTCATGAAGATCTTTTCCCATTCTGTAAGGTATCATTTTGTCTTACTGACTCTGTTCTTTGCCTTACAGAAGCTTCTCAGTTTCAAGAGGTCCCATTTATTGTTGCTCTCAGTATCTGTGCTATTGGTGTTATATTTAGGAAGTGGTCACCTGTGCCAATGCATTGGAGAATATTTCCTACTTTCTTTTCTATCAAGTTCAGTGTAGCTGGGTTTATTTTGAGGTATTTGACCTACATGGGTTTGTGTTTTGTGCAGGGTGATAGGTATGGATTTGTGCATTCTTCTACATACTACCATCCTACTATGCCACACCAGTTTTTGAAGATAATATCCTTTTTCCATTGTATATTTTTGGTCTCCTTCTCAAAAATAAGTTGTTCATAGGTGTGTTGGTTAATGTCGGTGTCTTCAGTTAGATTCTATTGATCCAGAAGTCTGTTTTTTATGTCAGTACCAAATAGTTTTTATTATTATAGCTCCATAGTATAGCTTGAAGTCAGGAATGGTGATGCCTCCTGAAGTTCTTTTCTTGAGCAGGTTTTGACAATCCTGGCTTTCCTGTTATTTCAAATAAAATTGAGTATTGTTCTTTTAAGGTCTATGAAAAATTTTGTTGGGATTTTGATGGGGATTGCATTTGTAATTTTGTAGATTGCTTTTGTTAAAATTGCCATTTTTATGACGTTGACCCTACCTATTCAGGAGCATGGGTGATCCTTCCATTTTCTGATATCCTCTTCAATTTCCTTCTTTAGTGATTTAAATATTTTGTCAAACAGGTGTGCTACTTCTTTGGTTAGAGTTACATCAAGATATTTAATACAATTTGCAGATATTATAAAGGGTGATGTTTCCCTTATTTCTTTTTCAGCCCATTTATCCTTAGTATATTGGAGGGCTATTGACATTTTTGAGTTAATCTTGTACCCTGCTACATTGCAGAAAATATTTTTGAGGTTCAGGAGTTTCCTGGTAGAATTTTCAAGGCCACTTATATAAACGATCATATTATCTGCAAATAGAGATAGTTTGACTTCCTCCTTTCCAATTTGTATTTCTTTAATCTCCTTTGTCCTCTTATTGCTTTAGCCAAAACTTTGAGAATTGTTTTTAACAGATAAAGAGAGAGAGGACAGCCATGTCCTGTTCCTGATTTTAGTGGGATTGCTTTGAGATTTTTTTTTTTAAATTTTCATTTAGTTTAATGTTGGCTGTCGGCTTGCTGTATATTGCCTTTATTATATTAGGTATTTTCCTGTATTCCTGATCTCTCCAGGACTTTTATCATGAAGGAGTGTTGGAATTTGTCAAAGGCTTTTTCAGCATCTAAGGAGATGATCATGTTGTTTTTTTTCTTTCAGTTTGTTTATAAACTTGTTTTTAAGATCATTTCCTTCTGTTTCTTCCTCATTGCCATACTCAGGCGTTGATGTTGTAGAACTACCAGCTTCTTCTGGTGGTACTTTGTTGCCATTTTATTTCACACAGGAAGCTACTAGCCCACCTTTCTGAGTTTAAGAGGTCAGAAAACCTGTTCAATCTTTAGAAACAGAGGGACATAACATAGCATAGGTGGAGAATGAAGGTGTTTTGACCACATTTTTTATTTTAGTGTTTCAAGGCAATCTTGGAAATCTTTCCTTGGCTTTTATAAAATGCTCTTCCTTGGTGCTTTTCTGACTTTTACTAGTTTTCTGGATACTAGATTTTACAGGGTTTAATTCTTCTCTCTAACCTTAATTCTTAGGAGGTCTTAGACTGGGTTATTGCTTTTTTTTCTATTGCTTTGGTCAGAATTGATGACTAAGGAACTCAAAGAAGGAAGAATTTATTTGGACTTGCAGATACAGAGGGATGAGTCCATTATAGCAGACATGGTAGCAAGCCACGAACATGGCATCAGGAAGCTGAAAGATCACATCTTTAACTTCAAGCTCTAAGCAAAAGGAGTGAACTGCACTCTTTGTGAGGCTTTAAATGTTCAAAGTGCAGCAGTTTTTCCAACAATGTTGTGCCTACCAAACCTCTCTGAACAGCACTACTACCTGGTGACTAAGTGTCTAAGTATTGGAGCCTAGGGAAGACATCATTCAAACTGCCACATAGGCATTTGCTTATTGAAAGGACTGTAGCTCAGAAATGGCATCACAGGCCTCAATGAGAAAAGCAGGGGGTATTAGTGTGTGATAAGTGAAGCCTTTTACTGCACAATTATCATAATACATATAAGAAGGCAAATATTATCCTAAAACAGAGAACTCATGACCAAATGGCAGATACAGCAGGCTATGACGTTTAGTTCTAGTTTGCTTGATTTTGATTATGGACACTTTTAAGCTGATATTTACAATAGCTAATAATTGTGAAGTTATTGATAAAACTATAAACTCAGTATTTATAAATAAATATATATTGAATTTTTATCATTTTTAGTGGATCAATGAAAAAATTGGCCAAAATGAAGATGCTCAGCTTTGAAGCCAAAAAATTCCTTGCCAGTGCGAAGCAAGGCCTGGTATTTAAGTATTGAATAGTCGCTGCCAGGTAATGAAAACACCATAGGATCTGAAAACCACACACAGACAGAGGACAACCCTAAAAGAACATGACAGGCACAGCAGTGGCTGTTAGGGAGGTAGTAAGGAACAGCCTTGCTGATATCTGAGCCTGGGTGTGCCTTTCTCCCTGGCTAGGAACAGCTGTAAAGTACACTCCTATCCCTGACTCATCCGGAGCACAGAAACCTTTCCCTCCCCCACTTCTCATTGAAATAATCCCAGCTGCCTAATCCTGGGATATAGGAGCCAGGGCTCATGGCTATTGGAGTACGTGTCCCAACCAAGTCTGTGCTGTTTTTGTCAAGAGGAAAATAATTCAATGAAACCTAGAAACACTGAAGTACCTAACTTCTCCCAAGAAAGTACCATTCTAGCAATCAAAAAGAAGTGAAGTTTAAGTTATTTTTCATTAAGAAGAATTCTAACAAGATTTTTTTTTTGTGGGGATTATAAGATTTCAGAGTTGGATGATGTCTTACTTCACAGGCTCTATTTAATAGGAGTAAAAGGAAAATGAAAACAAGTTCATTGTGCTGACACCCTAAGTGGGAAGGCAGAAGGCAGCATCTGCCCTGACTGATGGTGGGATGTGGAGAGCACAGCAGTTAAAGTTCCTTCTTTTGTGATCTCCAATTATCACCTCTATGTTGGCTGAATCTTTACTTAGCTGGGTCTGAGGCCTCGGTTCCCCAAACACTGCTCACTATTACTTCCTCAGCTCTAACCCTAACCCTAACCCTAGCCTAAGGACCAGGGTGGTTTTCCTAGTCTGTTTGTGGCTTTAGAAAAACTTGGGTTTCTATGTTTTTTAAAATATGATAACTAACTGCATGAGTCACTCTATAACTTGACTTTCTACATAAAGAGTGTTGCTTTAATTAATTAACTTAATTAATAGGCTAGAATAGCAGTATCAGTTTTTGAATTTGCATATTTTATTCATTGGTTTCAAATCTATTCTTTGAAGTTTTCAGTCATGAAATTGTATAATGTGTACTGATTTAGTACAATCTGTATTCTGTTAGACTATTTTGGGGGGTGTACAGGAAGGTACATTATTTATTTTTTGTTTTTGAATTTATTTTTTCCGTGCATTCCAACTGCTCACCTTCCTTTCCCTCTTCTCTGTTCCTCCCCTAGCCTGTCTCCACCCCATCCCCTCACCCATTCCCCAGGGAGCACGAGGAGACCCTTTAGGATGTCTTTTCTTTTTTTTTTTCTTTCTGCTGAGTAGTACTCCACTGTGTAGATGTACCATAATTTGTTAATTCATTCTTCAGCTGAGGGGCCTCTAGGTTGTTTCCAGGTTCTGACTACTATGACTAATGCTGCTATGAACATAGCTGAGCTAATGTCCTTGGGGTAAAAATGTACATCCTTTGGGTATATGACCAATAGTGGTATTGTTGGATCATTGGGGAGATTGTTTCCCAGTTTTTGGGGAACCACTATACTGCTTTCCAAAGTGGCTGTACAAGATAAGAGGAGAGACAACAGCCTTGTCTAGTTCCTGTTTTTAGTGGGATTGCTTTGAACTTCTCTCCATTTAGTTCGATGTTGACTGTCAGCTTGTTGTATATTGCCTTTATTATGTTTAGATATTTTTTCTGTATTCCTGATCTCTCCAGGACTTTTATCAGAAAAGAGTGTTAGATTTTGTCAAAGGCTTTTTCAGCATCTAAGGAGATGATCATGTGTTTTATTTTTCTTTCAGGTTGTTTATACGATGGCACACTTTTTTATGTTAAGCCATCCCTGAATCTTTGGGATGAAGCCTATTTGTTCATGGTGGATGATTTATTTGATATGTTGTTGAACTTGGTTTTTCAGTATTTTATTGAGTATTTTTGCATAAATGTTCATGAGGGAAATTGGTCTGTAATTCTCTTTCTTTGTTGCATATTTTAGTGGCTTGAGTATCAGGGTGACTGTATGCTGCTTTAGGGATTTTCGGAATCTGGGATTAACTTCTTATCTTCAAAGCATTATATAGGGAATGTACTGGTGAAGGGCTCCAACCATTGCAACTTAGTTTGTTAGTCAAAAAGTAACATTCCCAAGCAATAGAGCTGGGAGACACAGCATGAATCACAGGCTGTGGGCTAAACTAACCAGCCTAGCACCACTAGGTGGCAGCAAGGGACCTCGGCCCAGACCCACGGTTCTGGGTGGCAGGGGCCCTGCGGAGTAGGGCGGGACACTAGCCGGCCCCGCCCCGCCCTATGCGTCACTCTGAGGGTTCATTTTAGACTTGGAACTGAAAGGCAGTGGTTGAGTTTTAACAGGAATGCAATCATCCTCCAAAGCAAGCAGAGGTCTCCCGCCTGCGGAGTCACACTCAGAGTGAGTACTGATTTGGTTTACCCTGCTTCAAAGCTGCTGCTGTCTTTCACGGACCTAAGCGTGCCTGGGCCAGGGATTCTTTCTCTTACAGTTGTCACGACTGAAGCTAGCATTTCTCTCCAGATAGGCTCTAACTCTGAAGGAGTTTGTCCGGCACACTTCCTGTTGTGAACACTCTTACTAGCCCCTCAGTTGGGAATTTATCTGCTAATAAGACTAGAACGATTACAAAACGTGTTTGTGTCCCCTGGACCTCATGCTGACAACAGCAGCTATCTAATGGTTTGGCTTCACACTTTCTGGTCTCCAGTATTAAAAGCTTCCCACCCCACCTGGAGGCCCGTGCTCACCCCCGATCCCCCAGGGCCTGCAGTCTATGACCTATGTTTCAGAGAATGAGCTCACTGTGTGTGACCTTTCTGTGTACCTGACACATACTGGGTGTGGTGGGGCAAGTGTTGTGACACGTTTTAGCTTTGTTTCCCTAACACAAACCAACACTGTAATACAATAAGATCACTGATAGAAACTTCACCTCTTTCGAGAACACCAGTTCTTTTCAGAGATTTCACGATGTCTTCTGAAGTGTTAGGGCCCCATATTTCCCAGTTGTTTACTCTGTGAGAAGCAAGTTCATTATCGCCATTGTGTCTCCACCCTGTGAAACCGAGGCAGAGAGTTTGCGCATCTTCCCCCATGCAATGGGATTTGGGAGCCAGGAGTCTCTACAAACAGACCACTTGTGTGTGCATCACTGATACAGTAGTGCTTATGCAGAAGCCCTGGAAACTTCCTTCCTGTCAAAATGTTTTTTTCGAGAGGAAATTTCTGCATTGCAGAGCAGCTCAATAGGGAGCAGCATGTACTGCTCAAAGGCAGAAAGTGTATTCCCTGACCAAGAGTTGATATTTTGATCATGGGAATGAATTTGAATGTGAATACTCTCAAAGGGATATTCAGTTTCATGGGGATGGAGTTACACTTGGGCTTTAAGAAGCAGAAAGGGATAAAATTAGTGGCAAAGGTTAATAAACTCATGTCAAACTAGAAAACTCACATTGGAGACTGATGAAAAGGGAAGAGATGACTATTGGGATGAGAGACTGAAGAAGGAGAGTGTTCCTGCTGATGTGTGTGTGCATGTGTGTGAATTACCTTTGTGTCTTTTTGTCTGTTACAAACTTGTGCTTTGTGAGATGGTGTTTCTGAAGCAGTTATTCTTACAGAAATGCAGTCTGAGTTGCAGTTCAGTTGTTTTGAGAGAGGATTCCCAGTGCATGAAAGGACATGAATACATAGAATTAGTCTTCACTAATTTTAATTTCATTTCCTCTTGTCTCTGGTAGAACTGGACAAGAGTATCTCTCTCACAATGAAAATGTAAGAGGTATAGTATACAACAATTTAGAAGAATGAGACTAAAAAGAAAATCAACAAAATGGCATATTTAGTTGGAGCTATCTTTTTAAAACTTGTCAGTATTAGTTTTCCTATGCATGATTTATAACAATGGCTATATCTTTAAGTCTTTACACCTTCTTAAGTAGGAGTACTTCCTTTCCTCAAATATGAACTGTCCTGATAAATCTGTGCTTGTATTTGTATACACATATATTTCTTTGCATCCTCTCCCTTTTATAGTTTATAGTTCCTTTATTTGAGAGACAATGTGAATCTGTAATATATGTATTGGCATCCTTATGTTTGACCTGAGAACAATATATTTTTTCCAATATACTGCATTAATAGTAGGATTTCTGGGAAAGCACAGTTGTTCTTCATAAGCAATTATATGCCCTTCCATGCATGGCCAGAAGGAAAGCACCCCAGCTACCTAGTGCTTTTCAACAGGCATTTATTTTGGCAGTTAGTGTGACAGTTATGAGTTATTCTATTACTTTTTTTTAAAGGATAATTTACAACATCTAGAACTTGATGACTTCCAAGTAAGTCTATTTATTTTAACATTGGCTATTTGGGTAACAGCTCTATCCATGCTAGTAGCAAAGAGGCATAGCTTCTTTCATGCACAGTAGTGTTCTGTTGTCTACACTAAACATAAAGTTATTTGAAAGTGATTGCAATAGACCCTGTGAAAATAGGCTACCATCTTTGTATTGAAACAATATTAATACTCCTGACTACATTTACTGAAAAATACTATGTTCCGAGCTACACTGTGTATTGATATAATATAGTGATGATGTAGATATAAAATACTTTTATTGTATTTATTTTAAAGTTTAGGAAGATGATAATGAACACGCCCACAAGATGCTGCTGCATTAATATCTACTTCTATTTTTACATAATATACTCTTAAACTTTAATAAAATAACAAACATGTTAAGTTTCAAAAACTACTTGACACTTCTCGAGAACAATAATTAATGGTTTTTTATCATTTCTTTCTAACCCAAAACAAGTTTCTACATTAATGCAACAGTGTTCAGGGACTCTGTTCATACTAAAATAAAACTAATATGGGTGATTCTAAAACCCTCTGGTGAGATGCCCTTGACTATTTTCTTCTCTATATGAAATGGGCTTCCATCCATGCTCATGTATGCCAGAGGTTTTTAATCTTGTCCTGGGGCTTTCTACGGTTAAGCTGGAAAACTCACAGCAACAGTCCAAACTTGCTTTGAGAGTTACTTTCTCCAGATGTTCATCATGATGTGTATGTGTTTGTTTTCATGTTATTTTCCTTCCCAAGAACACCAAGATGTAACGAATGAGAGGCAAGCTCTTGGACAGCTAGATCATCTACAATGGAATCCTATGCTTTTCTTATCTCTAATGACACATTTGTTTCAGTCTAGATTCTGATTTCATATTTGGTATTCAGCATCTGGAGGATGCATACCTTTAGTTAGATAAGAAGAATTCCATACAGTTTAACTTACTTTAAAAATTTATTTACTTAGCTCCTTTCACACAAATGGTTTGCACATATTCATTCCCAAGTTTTTAATATTTAGAATTAATAGTAGCTATATGTTTTATTACTAGTCGCTTTGAAATACTCTTTAAGATTTGGATTTTTAAAAATTGTATGTATGTACATATGTATGTATGTATGTGTTTGTATTTCTCTGTGTAGACATGTGCATGTGAGTATGGGTTTCCATGGAGATCATAGACATTGGGTCACACATGGATTTACAGATGGTTGTTCATTGCCATTTCAAGGAGCATACCTGAATTCAAGTTCTCTCCATGAGAACATGCTCTTAACCAGTGAGCTATCTCTCTAGTACCTGAAATGCTATTAAAATCAGAAAAATTAAAAATGTAACTTTGAACCTGCGCATGGTGATGTTTGCCTTTAATCTAAGCACTTGAGAGGCAGAGGCAGGCAAATTTCTGTTGAGTTCAAGGCCAATTTGTTTGTACATAACGAGTTCCAGGAGAGCTAGAGCTATATAGAGAGACCCTGTTTCAAGACATAAAACAAAAATAAAATGAAATGTTTTCTGGGTTACTCCTGTCAATTAGTGTTCAGAAAGTATGGCAGTTTAGGAAAGAAACCTTTATGTTCTAACCAACAAGCACTCAAAAGGCATGGACAGAAGCACTGTCGCAGATCCAAGACCAGCCTGTTTTACATGCAAGTTCTAAGCCAGACAAGGCTACATAGTGAGAATCTGTCTTAAATCCAATATTTAGATTTATTTTGGGGAGAGGATATGTTTATAGGTTAGGAAAGCATTCATATTTGCTTCTATTTAGTTCATTGAATTAACCTCATATAATTTGTCTCCGTTCTGTAGACGCCATGATCAATACATATTGGTTATGAGTTATATGTGAGGTGAATGGTGAAAGGAACATTGGTAAGAGACTTTCTTATGGATATCAAAAGAGTGATGACTGTAGCTGTGTTTAACAAAGGTCTCCTTAGACATAGTGACTGTGCTTTAGCAGTTGGAATCTTCTCAGAGAAGAGAAGGCATTCAAACAGAGAAAATGGGCCACTAGGGTGACACTAAATTAACCATGACACTTGCGCTTTCTCAATCTTATCCTGGGGATGCTGTACAACTTCTTGGAATTGATTGAGACAGTGCTTTGTGAAGTGTGGATTGGTTTGTACTGCATGTAAGTTCCATTATGTAAATTTTGTTAAAATTTCCTTTGAGAAATTTCTGAAGCCCTCTCTGGCCACCCAATCAGGGTCACTGAAGAATCTAAGTCTCTACATAAGTTCTTAACGTTTGTCAAAAGTTTGATGACTACTGCTCTGAGGGGTGAGTGAGCCTATAAAGATCCCACTTGTAAGCAGCCTTCTGGCTTTCCCAGCACAGTAAAACATCAGTCAGTATTAGATTTCTTAATCACATAGAAAGCAGCCTATGTGAATGCAACTAAGTTCACTTAGTATACCATCACACTGTCTGAAGTCTGTAATAGAGCAAGGTTCCTCATACAAGTGATTCAAGTAACGAGACCCTGATACCTCCAAGGATATCCTGAACAGTTGCTGTGGAAATGTCAAAGCATACTGTTTCTCAGAGAAATCAGAAGCTCAGCTTTCTGCTTAGTCTGCTTTGTTGCCAACAAAGCATATTAAGAGTGTAGCCAGAGAAAGTTGTAGAAAGTAGAATTACTAGAAATTTTAAATTATATGTGCTTTTTCTATGCTGCACATATGAACAGGGCAAATAAAATTAATTTATATAACTCAGTTTCAAAGACTAGCTATCTTTGGTCACATACTATAATCTTCTATAGGTATACCTTTTTATAAGGCACAGTTTCAAGGACGTATTCAGTTCAGTGTGCTGGGCCTACCTCAAGGAACTGAAACTCATGGACGAAATTTATACTCCTAAAAAAAATGTGACTTCTCTTAGTATTAGCCATCTGTTTTTCTATGCTGAAGTTAGACTAATAACTGCAGCTGCCTTTTCCACTCATGTACATCCCTGTTCAGGTATGCATAATTTTTACTTTTATCTTTGAATGATGTGGTATTTTCATTCCTTTGTCTCTGAACTTGAAAATATTTAAAGTCTGCCTGTAGTGGGATTATGCTGGTAATGTAAATATTTGTCCCGCCTAAGCTGATTGGCCAAAGGCAAACAGGAAGTGTGGGCAGGGCTACCAGATTACGAAAACTCAGGAACATCTCAGAGCAGACACAGATGCCAGAGTGAGCACAGGAGACATAACAAGGAGGAGACAGCAGCAGATGCAGAGGAAAGAAGCTGAAATGCTGCCCTGAGAAAAGGTACTGAGCTGCATGGCTGAACAAGATGGGTTGAATTCCCATGAAGGAGCTAGCAAGTTGTATGCCTCAATTGAGAAAATGTCCCCATAAGACTGGCAAACCTGTGAGGCATTTTAAAAACTAGTTATTGATAGGAGAGGACGCAGCTCACTGTTGGTGGTACCAACCCAGCCTGGTGGTCCTGTGTGCTATAAGAAAGCAGAGGAGCAGGTCAGTAAGTGATATTTCATGAACTCTGCTTTAGTTCCTATTTCCAGGTCCTTGTCCTGTTTGAGTTAATGTCTTTGTTTCTTTATTTGGATATGTAAGACAAATGTAATTTTGGTCTTCTGAAAGTAAGTTTGGATAAGAGAACCTTGCTATGATTTCTGCCATTTAGCATTCTTATTAAGAACACAGTTCAGAGCCAGGAATTGTGATGCATACCTATAATCCTGGAATTGGAAATGCAAAGACAGTTTTTTCTTTGAGAAAGATAAGCAAGATTAGTGTGTAACTTCTTAAAGTAGTGGTAACCACAGGACTGCTTGCCCTGCTGGAACAGCTTGACTTCTTACTAGAAAAGCTTGACTTCATGACTTCTGTGGACCTTCATAAACTTACAGAATGCCCAGTGACAGGACTTATAATCAGACACACATAAGTATAGTCACCCACTCTCTGATCTTTCTAGTGTTGAGATCATACATCAGCTGTAGCTATTGCCCCAGTTACTAGGCAACATTTGCATGTTTATTTTGATACATCAGAGGCCAAAGTTTCATGTATGCTCCACTGCCAAGAGCAGTTTGACTTTTGACACTGTTTTTACCTTAAATATATTCTCCTCTTTAATATGGCTCATAAATGTATGACATTTTCATTTGAGCTGTAATCATCCACCCCTTCCCCCAGGTACTATTGTGATTGCCTCATTCTGGAGTATTAGATCTGCTACACTCTAAGCTGAGTATTCATAGAATTTCCCCATATCCAAGTTTTGCCTAAGCTATTTTAATCATCTGGAATGCTTACCTATTTCAAGGATTTATCTGTAGTTTTGTAACCTCCAAGTCATTTTAGTTTTTTTAAGTGAAGGAATGGAATTTATCATAGCAAAGTATTCATGAATCTTATCAGGTTTGTGTTCAAACCACGGCTCCATCACTTCCGAGCCTCACTTTGCTCATTTATTAAATACTGATGATGATGTTTACCTCCTAAGTGTTTGTAGAGGTGCTCTGAAATCAGGTATGTAAAGCATTTGACCCAGTTCATAACAAGGGAAAGATTCCGTAGCTCCTTACTTCCCTAGTGATCACATTGAACTAAATATGAAATTAACATTATCTGCCCTAATCATATTTGGAATCATTCTTGGGAAATGCAGATTGTCTCTGCTGTCCATCTATGATGTCTGATTCTATTCTAGGTGTTTGCATGATCAGCTTTGTTATATACTATGCTCTAGTGCATAAATGACCTGCTGACCACATATGATGTTTAATTCTATACTATGTGTTTGCCTTGTTAGTTATATACTGTGTTCTGATGCAGAAACAAGATTCTGACCACCGATGATGTTTAATTCTACACTAGGTGGTTTTATAATCACCTTTGTTATATATGATGCTTTGATGTGTAAATGACTTGATGTATAAATACTGTTGTGGTCTCCCTGAGACTGCTCAACTTCATTTATAAATGACCATGTGCTTATATGTCATCAGATTCACATTTTGTTATATTAAACACTATATGTTGTTAATCAGAGTTTCTTAAATCTTTTCCAACCGTAACTACTTTTAGCCCAGTAAGTTTTACATAACCCTGGATAGGAGATGTTTAAAATAGGTGTACAACTTGAGCATTTACTGATAATAAATCATAAGGAAATTTTATTTTTAAACAATTATTTGCTATATGCATGATTTTATCATTAAAGTTAAAAGTCAAATTGCAGACTGATAAGCTAGATGTGCCTATTAATTTTTATTAAGAATTAATAAATTAATGATTTATAACAATATAAATTAATAAACTGTTGAACACTTGATACTGAAGGACATACAGCTTTTAGTGTAGTCTAGAGTCAGTCAATCTTTTGATCTTATTATTTTCAGAGCTGGGAATGCTGTTTCATACTAATACATAGTACAAAATGGCAGAAGGATATGTGGGACTATTTTAAAAATTATTACAAACTTTATTTTAATCCCAAGTCAAAATTAACTTAATTGTATTTTTGTTTAATTCAAGTCAAATTCAAAAAGCAGTTTTTAAAAACAAAACATTTTACCACAACACAATTCAGATTAATTCCATACTTAAATGTTGAGGAATGATAAGAAGAAAATGTCTCTGTTTTCCGCAGTTAATTATTATGTGTCTTCAAGATCAGGAAACTTTGCATGTACAGTAAAATCTCTAATTCATAAACATTGGTAGCCTGCAATCTCAGCTCAGGTTCCTCTGTAAGCATTTATAGATACTGAATGATGAGATCTCACAAAGAGGGCGGATTGGCTGTGTTACGTGTTCAGAATCAAGGCCACAGTAAAGTCCCATCATGTGACATGAATGAACACTTCATAATTCTCAATTCTTTCTTTTTGCCCTTCTTCCTCCTCTTCCTCCTTCCTTTCTTCCTCTTTTTCTTTCTCCTCCTCCTTTTCTTCTTTCTAATGTAAGAAAGTCTGTTTGTGTTTATGGTTCCTGAGTAATAGGAGTCCAATATGGCTTAGAGGCACGTCAGCAGGAACAGGAAGCTGAGAGATCACATGTTCAACTCCAAGAAGGCCTGAAACTCAGGCAGAGCTTTGCCAACTTCTGCTCAGGATGATTCTGCCCAAGATCCACAGTGAGCCTTTCTGGAACCATTTAGGCTTCAGAGTTCACAATTTGACTCAAACCCTTTATCTTAATGCTCTAGAGCCTACAATTATTTGTATGTGTTTGAAATAATTTTTTGATATTTTATGTTTAGAAATTTTTTAATTTGGCATTTTTTTGTAACCTCTATGTTCATTTAAGTGACCTCATAAGAAACTGCATTTATTAAAAGCACAGTTGCATTTAATAGTTAAAGGTACACAAATGTATGCTATTATATAATAACATGACATAAAGTAAACAAATCTGGATCTGTATATTCATTTCCTGAAGTTGGTAACCCATTATTAAGAAGAAAATATATAAACTTGTATTCACTGGATGCAGCATTGCTGTTTGTAGAGAATGTAGCTTTCCCTAGGAAGGTACTTGCTAGGGAATAAAGCATTTATTCATTATTTCTTACAGGTGTTCTGCACAAAATGGCTCAGGGGCTTGTTTGTCTACATCTCCATTTTCTAAGATGTTCAACAACAAATTAGTGACAGTAGTCACGTAAATGGTGAAATGTTCATTTTACTCTTCTGTTCTGTAGGTGGATTTCATAGTGAGCATGCTGTAAAGCTCACACAGTGCTGCATTTGGATTTTATCCTACCACTTTGTGTTTATTGAAGTGCAGAATTTGCACAAATTCACATTGCACAACTTCTGTATAGGCAGCTTTGGGAACTGGCAGGGTGCACAGCACCTGGGATGGGTTTGGCTGCTGCCTTGAGGGGTGCACATTCTTCTCTAATTCAGAGATCTTATGGTTACATCTGTGATTTTTTTTTAAAATTAATTAAAATGTATTAAGGAAGAACCTAGTTTGTGAATCAGAAATGAGTGACTTGCTTTTCTCTTGTACATCTAGTAGTACTCTTTTTTTTTATTTAGAAGTTATTTTTTAAAATTTTACATCCAATGGCAGTTCCCCCTCCCTCTCCTACTCTGTCTCCTTCATCTCCCCTTCCTCTGTCCACTCCTCAGAGACGTAAGGCCTCCCCTGAAAAGTCAAAAAGGTCTGGCATGTCAAGTTGAGGCAGGACCAAGTCCCTTCCCCCTGCATCACGGCTAATCAAGTTATTCCTCCTAGGGAATGGGCTCCAAAAAGCCAATTTGTGCTATTAGTGCTAATTTTAAAAGTTGAAAAATCAGTGTTGAATTATCTTTTTATTAAATTTAGACAATGTTTAGTGTTAGTTTTAGATTTTGTCTAAATTACCCTTTACTTTGGAGTCTATAAATGGATCTTATATAACCCCATAGGGCAGCATCTCGTCCTCCAATCAGGAGATGTTTGACAGGACTATCTGTAACTGACATCTTGCACAGGGTACAAAGAAGCCAACAAGACTGAAAATTAAATCTTGTGACATATTATATCATTGGTTCTAGTCTAAAAATTGAAAACCAAGGTATTAAAACTATAGTTTATTCTTTGACAGTTAAAAATGGAGTCAAGATTTGAATCAAACAATGACTTTTGAGTTCCTTTCTGCTACCATGTACTCAGCACCATAATAGGCACTGGAAAGAGTAGGGAATACATCATTTGTTTATACACATATGCTTATCCTTAAAACATTTTTCAAAATGCTTTAACAAAGTAAAATTATAACTATTCCCATTTTGCCTCTGAGGAGACTGAGGCACAGAGTGGCTAAATAGCTTGCCTGAGTTTGTGCATGCATTGCATTGTCAGCGTATCCCACCAAGCAGCCTGCAGGCTAGATTTTCCCCCTTGCACTATGAATTAGCGCATAGGGCTACCTGCTAAGATTCTCATGAGATGATAAGGACTCCATTCTGGTGGGAGGGAACATAGGTTAGGGAGTCATAGTAAGAGAATGAATGCCTTGATGAAGCAGATCAAATAATATAGAATAAAAAGGCAGAGGGCACTGAACTATATCCAACGTAGAGAAGATAATAGTAAATAAATAATTTAAAAACTTAAAAATTATAGAGAATTTAGTACCTTGAGTAAGCAACATTTTAAAAGTCACAGTGACTTATATGCTTTTGAGTGAGCAGTAAGAAGCATGTAGTAGGCGAAGGAAGCTTCCAGAAGAATGAGGAAAGAAGTGGAGATGGCCAATGGGACAACAGCCAGTAAGTGAAGAAGGATCAATGTTTCATAATGAAGCTGCTATTGAATTATCAAGTGGAAAAGAAAAGCACGGCATGGGGCCTGATGTTTTTGATAACTTTCAACAAAGGCAGGCCCAAGAATATAAAGGGCATCAATGCTACAGGTAGAGGAAATGTATTGATACTTGGAAGGGAAGCAAAGTCTAATTTAGGAGAAGAGAATCTAGTAATCTGTATCTTTTCAACTGAGTCAGCAGGTAGAGGTGATGAGAAATTTAGCTGAGGCCCGTTGGTTCCAGCAGAAGCAGTGAGGATCTCAGAAGACATGATCATGCCTAAAGAAGCCAAATACCTCTGCCTGACAAACATTGAGTTAGGGTCTCAGGTCTATAGCCAGAGAAGTAAAGAGCTTGGGGAATAATTTTTCCTTTTACTGGAATTAAGTCAACAGAAAGGATAAAAGATCATTACAGAAGTCTATTCCTTCATCAACAACCCTACTCTTTCACCTTTTCTCATGTATGAGAACCTTCAGTGGCTCTGAGAACCAGTCTACTCTACCTTTACACATGGTCTTCTCCTCTCATGCAGCCTGAGTTCAAGCTGAACTTTACTGAGGCTCAAACATGTGCTTGGACCCATGAGAAACAGCTTAACACTTCTGTTAGAACACCTAAGTTGTGTGACAAACCTGCTCTGTGATATTTTTTTTTAACCTCTCTGTATGACTACTCTAGGCTATGCTTATGTCTAATTAATTGTATATTCTTAACTTCTGAAGGAGTACTTTTTAGATAATAGCTCTTGAATGGAAAGATGATGAATTATTTTTTTATCAAAGCATTTCTCAGATGCTTGTTACACTGATTCTGCCTTAGCTCACATTATAAAGAATCAGCATTACTCTGGGTACTAAGAAATTCCCTTGGATATTTAGGAGGGCAAGGATTGTTTTAGCTGTACTCTGGTCTGATGTGCAGTGCCAGCTCCATGGAGGCATTTCAGCGTATAGAAATACTTGAAAACTGGCAACCCCATGACATTCTCAGGACCAATTAGTTCTGGCCATTTTCATGCATGGACACAGATGGATCTGGTATTGGTGCTGGCATACACAGCTATGCATGCCTTAGTTATGGATGCATCTCCCTGGGTGTCATAGTTTGAGTTTCTATTGCTGAAAAGGGACACCATGATCATGGCAGCTCTTATAAAGAAAAACATTTAACTTATTGACTTACATACAGTTCAGAGGTTTAGTCTGTTTATTATCACAGTAGTGTGCAGGCAGAATGGTGCTGGAGAAGGAACTGAGAGTTCTAAAACTTGATGCACAGGCAGCAGAAGTGACTGTGTGGGCATGGATTGAGCATATATGAGACCTCAGAGTCCACTCTCACATTAACACACTTCTTCCAACAAGGCCACACTTCCTAAGAGTGCTACTTTCTATGGGCCAAGCATTCAAACTCATGAGTCTATGGGGGCTATACCTATTTAAACCATCACATTGGCCTGGTGTAGTATTCTGTAGAAGTGATGAGTCAAAAATATATCACCACTTTGGCCTTTGTCTTTGTGGTTCCTCCTTGTCCTGTGTCACCATGGACATAATCTGTCATATCTTCAGAATCACCTGTCTCAGCTGTCCTCTGCTTTGGCTCTATTAGTCTGAATTTTCATAAGATTCTGACTTGCTGGAGTGATTAACTCTTGTCATCCCTGGCTAGGCTCTGTGGCATATCTATTGATCTTATTACA
Organism: Sigmodon hispidus; assembly: GCA_004025045.1. Taxonomy (NCBI): domain Eukaryota; kingdom Metazoa; phylum Chordata; class Mammalia; order Rodentia; family Cricetidae; genus Sigmodon; species Sigmodon hispidus. The sequence goes on along the minus strand of PVIH01004671.1, from coordinate 101,567 downwards.
GTAACCCCAAAACTTAACAGAGGTACACACTGTTTTTCACATATACTAGAAGAACTAGTAAACTGTGGTGATCCATGGACATGTGATTACATTTTCTCTTCTGTTTAAAGAAGTCTGTATGTTAGTCTTTAACAAGGTCATTGCTAAGGATCTTAACCCTTTAAAGATCTAGGGTTAACTTTTCATAACTGTTTACTCATTATTATTTACATTCATGCTTGGCAATTCAAGTGTTACAAAATAAAGGCATATTTAGTCCTTAACCTGAGATAATAAACATTAAACATTCTTTGTCTTTGCTTCTAGAATAAGACACAATATCTGAAAGTTGAGCAGGTCAATAATGGAGTAACATCATTTTCTTTGTCCTCATTCCCCATGAATCAGCATTCATATGTCAGTTTTGGAAAACTTGACATGTCTTAATGTGGAACTTCCATGGAAGACTCCATGCTGAGGACAGGTGGAGCCAGTGTCCTAATTAGGCTAAAGTCTCAGTATGACCATGCTTATTTGTAGCTTCTATATGGAGAGGATTTATTATTCTTGGTGGTCCTTTGAATGTCTCCATTATTGGACATGAGGTTCACTTTCAAGAATTATTTAATAGAGTAGTAGCCTGGTAAAAATAACTTGAAGATCTTCTTATAAACATTTTAATAAATTTAGATATTTAAAAATTAATATTTGATGGGCTAGAGAGATAGCTCTGTGAATAAGAGTACTTGATACTCTTGCAGAATATCCTGATTCAATTCTAAGCATATCCATGGCGGTTCACAACCATCTATAATCCTGTCCCAGGGAACATGGTATTTTCTACTAGACCCCAAACATGCACATAACACAGATATGTACATTCAGGTAAATACTCATATAAATAAAATAAATAATAAAAATATTTTAAAATTTAATTTTTACCTTAAGACTTTCATTATTAAAAGGATCTTTATGTATAGAATTTATTTCTGCTATTGGTTTGATATGAATGAGGAAAACAACTGAAGGAAGGAATGGAAACTTACTGAATTTTATTAGAAATGTGTACATTTCTACCTTCACATTGTGGATGTTGAATTATCTATGTATGAGCATTTCAATCCCCAATACATTTTACTCTCAACAAAACATAAAGATATTTATATGTTTCTCCACTAATTTAGCTATAATGAAATCTATATTTGTATGTGTTCTAGCTTTTTATCCCAAAGAGAATGTGAACGAGGTTACTACAGTGCTTGTACTATGTGTGTGTGCATGTGTGTGTGTGTGTGTGTGTGTGTGTGTGTGTGTGTGTGTGTGTATGCACATGTACCTGATTGCTACCTAAGAGTTCTTAGGTATAAGTAAGTTCATGTGGCTTTGTTTGAAAATTCTGCATCCATAACTGTGGTCTTCCATCTGTAAGTTACTGTTGTTAGTGTTAGTTCAATATAGTTAGTATAATTAGTTGAGTTAGTTAGTATAGTGTTAGGTGTTACTTAAAGTCTGTGGGTAAATGATTAAGTGATTTTGGTAATGGGAAACAGATTAGTAACAGTCATACCACCATCCCCTTGAATGGGAATGTGAGTTGGAGGAGAGCAGTGTAAGCCTTATACTGCCCTTTACATAGCTTCTGAAGTGGCTCAGGGACAGTGGAAAGAGTGATATATTCATTCATTCATAATATACATTTTCTCTCTTCCTAACAGTCACAGCTATTTACTGACAGCAGGTTGTTAAGTAGGCAGCTTGTTCCATATGGAATCCCTGAGCTGTAAGTTCTAATGAATTAAAATGTGAAAAGGCTTACGTGAACCTGAATTGGTATTTACCAAAGTGATAAATGCCTATTTTAATATTATGATGATACAAGCCTAGTAATGGAATAGTACTCAATACCATGCATGCATCCACATGCACAGATGATTCACTTGCAAGACACCACCTCTTCCATGCTTATTAAGTCTTGGGCTCTAAAGAGGAGACAGTATGAGAAAGGTAACAACAACATTCTTTCTATACACCTGTCTTCCATCTTCTATTTCTTATATAGCATTAAAAGGACAATTGCCACTCATGTTACGTATTTGTTTCTTCTATGTATATAATATATATATATATGATAGAAGATAGATAGATAGATACATTAATAGATGGATAAAATGATATATATGTTATTAATGGCTGTGATATAATACTTGAAAGAATTTACATAAAAAGCAAAGTTTATTTTAGTTCATGGTTTCAGGGATACAATCAGTTTCCTAACCATAGCATCATGATAGCCCACTTCTTCCAGCTAGCCTCCATTTCTAAAAGTTCCATAGCTCTCAAAAAAGTACTAGTTGTGTTCCAAGTGTTCAAATACATGTGGAGCCTCCTTCACATTCAAACTATGTCCTATTAGGGATAATGTGCTAGTAATTTTTTAAACATATATAATGTGGCAGAATTTTTATAGAATTATTGCAAATACATATAAAACCTGCAAAATAGACACTATGTGTCATTTTACATATCTGAAAAACTGAGGCTTAAATTCACAATGCTAGTAAATAACAGAACCCAGGACTGGCAGCCCAGGGTTGACCCCACCCACCATGAGCTGGACCCTCCCTCATTGATCACTAAATGAGAACTTGTGTCACAGCTGGATCTCAAGGAGGCATGTCCTCAGCTGAGGCTCCTTCTTCTGATGACTCTATCGCTTGTGCAAGTGCACTCACAAAACCACCCAGTGCAATGGGCACTGTGGCAAGTCTGACCTTTTCTTCTCTTTCCAGGTTCCAGCTCCCTCTGCTGCAACCAGCCAGTTTCCCAGCATGAGTACCACAGGTGCTAAGGTAAGTGACCTTCCAGGCGCTCCTGAGAAAATGCAATTTAAGTTGATTATGATCAATCTGCTTGTTGGCAGATGGGTTTCTCAGCTTAGAAATCTCTCTCGTTCTGGAAGTCAGCATCTTCTTTCTGAGTTGGAAGCCTGTGAAATTCTCCTCTAAGGTCTGTTGTTTCAGAATCTTTTAAAACTGTTACTGCTTGAATTTTTTGCCCCTGATTACATTTTTGATAAGAAGGGAGGTAATCTCCAGCATATTCCTCTGGAACTGAGTGAACAGAGACTCTAGATTCTTGGTAACAGTAGTAATACTTTTGGTACACATTTAGAATCAAAAAAGCTTATACTAAGTAACAAAGAAGCAAAGGAACAGGATATTGGTTGTTTGAGGTGCTTTCTGACATGTGGGTCCTGGAGAAGAGTATTGTTTCTGTGATAATCTCCTTAGAGCTCTCTTGGGTATTTATTTTTATGTTTATTTCTTGGATTTTCAAAAGAGTAAAATAAGTATAGTTGCTGCATAGGGTGAGCCCAGTTCCGACAGATGATTGAGCCTGCCTTAGCATCTCTACCTTAGTAAGTGTGACTCAAGCTGTTTCTTAGGATTATTTTATTGTAGAAATTAAAGAGGAGGCATTTGCAAAATGTTCTCAACTTGTTTGTTTGTGTATTTCAATATTTGGCTGCCTTAAGAAATCAGAGCTCCATTATTACCAAATTCTTTTATCTCCAATTTCCAGCATATGCTGCTCTCTGTGTTCCTTGTCACTGTGCAATCTCAGCAGTTTTCTGTTCCAGGGTATGAGGCAGCATAAGTTACTACCAGGGATCCTCTTGCCTTATCTTGAATTAGAACAGTACAAATATCTGGGAGTGTCCATTTACCTATGTTTGTAAAGTTTAGCTTTAAATTTTGTATTTTCTTTTCTGTTTTATGTAATATTTTACCTTCATATTGATTCCTTAATCATATTAAAATACTAGCTATACTATTAGTAATAATTAACTATCTTTTTTTCAATTATTTTTAGAAATTATATCTGTAAATATATATTCCTTTATTTGTAGTGCTGTGGATTGAACCTATGACCTTGCAGCTTCATGTGTGCAAGCAACTAAGTACTGTACTTTTAATGGATGTCCCTAGCTGCCTCAATCCATCTGAATCTTGGAAGACTAAAGAAGAGGCATATACAAAGCAAAATTCGAAATAAAGTCCCATCCCTGTCTAGGAAAGACAGATATATGGGATATTTCTATTGCTTCGGTTTATGTAGCTTTTGCCCAAGTGTGATCCCATGTTTCAGCCAGAGGGCCAGTGCTTATTTCCATGTGCCACTGTTTCCAGAGCATGTATCATCAATCCTCTGGTATCATAAATCATCAATCATGGTATTTCTGGTGTCAAAATAAACAAACAAAACCTTGGAGGGAGGAAGGGAGATTGGAGATGGAAGAGAGGACTTGGGACAAAGAATGAGACGTATGTGATGACAACGTATCACCATTGGCTGATTTAAACCATTTTTGGCCTCTATTTTCTTTCCTTTGTTTATCTCAATCACACAGCTCTCAATCACTGTATCTTCATTGCTTCTGCTATTTGCTCATGATTACACAGTGATGATTGTGTAACCTGCTCTTAGAGATGTCCCGACCTTGACCTTCATAGGTTCATGTTTGCAAATAATTTGAGCTTTTAGTGAAAACATGGCAATTCAGAAAAATAACAATTTCAAATCCTTGTCTTGTTTACAGTTTTCAAGTAGGCTACACTATATTGAAAAGATTGTATGCCTAGGCCTGTGTTCTGTACTTTTTTGCCCTTCGAATATTAGACTGGTTTTTATACCATTGATTATAGGATGGAAGGTCAGAAAAGTTGTAGTCATGATGTAATTTCTGAGACTTTGTGTCCCATCCTACTTACAAACAATAGGAATACTGGTTTAAATAGGAGGCATTCCATGATCTTGGTTGTACCTTCATGGACCAAGCATCAAACATAATAAATTAAGAAAATATTTGACTTAGCTTCTTTAAACAATAAAATTTAAGTTAAAGTTTTATGAATATCTTCAAGCAGGCAAGAAGAAGAAGATTACAGGAAGCACTAGGACTTATTTGTGGTCACTACCTTGGAACACTTATAAAAACAAATTAAGTTCTGTGCTGATTTCTATCTTGCCTCCATCAATTTTGGTTGAGGGCATTTATGGGAGGTTTTTTCCTTTGTTCATTTGGGCAGGTCACCTTTGGCTAGTTAAAACCTATAAAACATTTCAACAAAAAGGCCTTCAGAAGCATGCTTAGAACTTTAGAAGTCAATTCTACATTCAGGAATACAACATAAAATTGTTTTGAAATGGAATTTCAAAATGCTGATAATGGCACTTGCCATACACATGGAAAATACAAATAGAAAAAAAGAATACATAGCTTTTACACAAAGATGTAACCTTAAAAATGTATTTTATAAATAGAAGTCTTCATGAAAAAATATAGATATAAGTTGAAAGACGAACTTGATACTTTTGGGTTTCTGTGCCTAAATCCTTGTAGAGGTAGATACGAATTCGTGGAGATGTATTAGGCTAGAAGTATGTATCTTGATACAAACATTTCAATCCTTTATGTAGATTGTCAGATACAAATACAATCTCTCTTGGGCCATGCTCTTCTATTAGGCCATTGCAGTTGGCAAGCAGATGGAAGGACTAGAAAAGGCTGAGAAAACACCGGATCAGGTTCATTGTGCCTGGCAATTGTTTATACTAGTCAGCTTAGCCTCTCAGCACACACTGACATTCTAGGCCACAGCTGTCTGTAACATCATGACTCTATTACAGGCTTCCTCTAGGCTTAACCATTAAGCATACGTGGGCACTAAAAATAACTGCTCTGCTCTCTGTGCCACTGGTCTTCCACCACCCCATTCTTTCATACTTTGAACCCAATCCAAGGTATGCAATTCAATGATAAAAAAATATTACATTAGTAACTTGGAAGGACAGAGCCCTTGTATTTGAAGGAGGAAGACTTATAGTTTATGGTGCTTCTGTTTACTACAGTGTGATTAGTAAAACTCTTTATATATCCTTGATATACACAGCAAGAAATAAAATGTTAGTCATAGCTGAAATGTGTCATCAACTTACGTCATAAACTTTATATTGATAATAATACCAAAATCACTTAGTTGAAGGAAATCTATTACAATCAAAGTAAATGATCTCCATTGTTATTTTTTAACTTTTCTTTGTTTAATAATTTTCTCTTTTGAATTTAGGCTGTGAAAACAGAGTCTGAGAAGTCACAATCGAGTAAGGTAAATAATTTAAGTCTGTGAGTGAATTATTCTGACCTTTTTAAAGTAATAATGAATGAGTAGTTTCCTATATGGTAAAGGGATTGTCAGCTAACTTAAATAAGTCTGACTATTCTGTTGAATATAAATTCATAAGATATATACAAAATAATTACATTAAATTATACATTGTTAAAAAGCACACAATATTTTATAAACAAAAATATTTCACAAGTTACTTCATTCAACTCTAGATTTTAAAGGAATGAAGGAGGAAAGGTCAAGCTGAGGAGGAGGCTTGGGAAATAGAAATGCTTTCTATGTAAGTCTCAGACCTGAGTTTGCCCTCCAGAACTCACAGCAAGAAGAAGAAACCAATCCTCAGAGTTGTCACTTAACTTTACCACTCTATCATGAGACATGCATGTGCAAGTGCACACGTGCACACACACAAAAATACATAGGCACTCACACCTACACATATACTCATGCACACACATACACCTATACACATATGCTTACACACCTATGCATACAAATGTACACACACACATACCTAGGCACATAGGCATACAGAAACATGTACACTTACATGCACACACACATTAATCATTTTAAAAGGACAAAGGACACTAGGAGCAGTGTGCTGAACTTGCCCCTAGATCTTTGAATGGCAGTGAGCAAGTCTTTCTTGGCAGTCTTCTCTGGAATGGTGGGGATGTTATGAGTCACTCAGGCCCTTTCCCCTGGGAACAACTACTCTTGCTTCCCTGACACTTGGCTGTTCAGTCTGTAAGTCATTCTGCCTCCATAGAAAGGTAGATTCCAGAGTGGTGGCGGCAGCAGCAGGAGCAGCAGCAGCACATCTTTCTCTTCATATAGTGCTTTACTTCGAACTTTTCACTATTTAAGCAAATACTTACATAAGACCACAAGGTTTTCTGTAGGGTAGAGAAATGAATGAGATGTTTGGAGCACAGATATAGAGGGGGCCATGGAGTGAAAGGCTTATCTGATTCTGTAAACGGCCTATCAGTGGGCCCAGCCATCAACCTTTGCATAAGCGGATTCTAGAGGGAAGAATTTAGCAAATAGGAGAAAACTGCCTTCTATTCTATATTTCAATGCTTGTGGTTTATCTACCAAATGTCAAGAGAATTGGACCTTTGGAGATGTGATCATATTTCATCTATGGATAGACAATATTCAAAAGCTGCTGATTGATCTTGGGGAATGTTTCCAGAAGCCTATAGTTTTGAGAATGTGTGTCTTTGGAGACATCTTTCTAGAGGATAGACTAGGTTTTATTTTCTCTGGTAATTGCTACCAGTGAAAATTGTTGGCAGCTCACTGTTGAGTGCTGTATATGCCTGGTGCTTCTCCTGAGGACAGAGTGGTCTAGTCAGAATTATTGTGGACCAACTTGTAATTATAAAAATAGTAGGTTTCAATATAGTAATTTAGCGTTTACATTTTTGAAATTAACAGCCATCTGTGGTTCATGAGAGAAAATCCCAAGAAAGAGGACCCAAGGAAAGCTCGGAGGTAAGCACTGTTTGCTAGGACTTGGTCCCATTAGCAGTTTCTGTTGTGTTACTGACTTGTTTCCTCAGCTGACCCAGAACCATCTTGTGGCAATAGCAGTGTTTGGTAATCTCCACCCCCATGCCCCAAGATATGAGTTTTGTTTTGTTTATTTGTTGTTTTTTATATATCCTTGACTCTCCTGAAACTTGCTCTATAGACCAAGCTAGCCTTGAATTATAGAGATCTGCCTGCCTTTGCCTCCCAAGTGCTGGGATTAAAGGCATGTGCTACCATCCCCTGGTGTGTTCCATGAATCTTAATGAAGGGTTTCGGAGGATTTGCAGTATTTCAGAATGTATGCTTAAAGCACAATGGCATTTACCTCCCACTAATTGATACTTGTGCAATTCAAACTGCAAAAAGCACGACTGTTATATACAACCCTTATTGGATTAAAAAAAGAAAATCTTGACTGTTTTAATCATCATCATGTTAATAATATATGTGTCTGCTTTCAGCCCCAAAACCTTCCGAAGCATACATCAGATATAGGAAATAAGCATGCTCATAAAGAAAAAGCAGTTTCCAGATCAAATGAGAAGATGGTGTCAGAGAAATCAGCAAAACCAAAGGTGAGCTTGATAAATATGAAGCCACTTACTATTAGGTTATGGATCCTTTTGGCCCAACATTGAATCTGTGGGGTTGCATTGGATGCATTTGGTATTGTAATGATTTGTTACTGTTGTTGCACTTATTTTGCAAGACACATAGTAGAAATGTGGAATTATGGAGGGCCTGGGAAAGGCCAACAGATAAATTAATGGAAATGCAATGTCCAATTTTCTCAGGCTTGTCATGGTGACCAGTCATGACAAGGTAGCAGAGTCTTATGTCTCAAAGGAGAAAGCTTTGAACTGAGGCTGATCCCTAGTCTCCTCTAAACTTGGGTAGGGAACTATTGCAAGGGCCTTGCTGTCTCTTTCATATTTGCTGTGTCTCTCTTTTTCTGTCTCTCTGTGTATGTCTCTGTATCTTTCCTGTGTTCATCTTTCTGTCTGTTTCCCTCTCTTATCCTCTCCCCTTTCCCACTTAGTGTGTGTGTGTGTGTGTGTGTGTGTGTGTGTGTGTGTGTGTGTTATCCCATCTATGCTTGAATCCATGGGCTCAAATAATTTTAACTGGGACTGCAGCGTGACTGACTCCCTCTGCTTCTTTACACAGAAGTCCTGATGTATTTGTAGGATTTTATTGAAGACATGAACTCATAAAACCTAAACTCAGGAATCAGTTCTATAATTACACAGTTAAAGGCACTTTGCTCTTAGAAGAAGAAATATCTATGGGACTTTTCTCATTGAAAGCATATGGAAGATAAAAAGTAGGCCCACTTTACAATGCATTTTATATCAGAATTCATAAGTATGTGACTCAGGAGTTATATACAACCAAATGATTGGTTTGTTTGGCTAACAATGCTGTTGAAAATTATGGCTCAAAATTATTTTTATGAGGCCACAATCACATTAATAACCAAGCCACTCAAAGATATAACAAGGAGAGAGAATTACAGACCAATTTCCCTCATGAACATTGATGCAAAATTTTTCAATAAAATTGTATACAACAACAAATAAAAAATATCATCCACCACGATCAAGTAGGCTACATCCGGAAATGAAGGGATGGTTCAACATACAAAAAACTATAAATGCCATCCATCCATCCTATAAACAAATTGAAGAAAAAAAAACACATGATCATCTCCTAAGATGCTGAAAAAGCCTTTGACAAATTCCAACACTCCTTTATGATAAAAGTCCTGGAGAGATCAGGAATACAGGAAAATTCCTAAGTATAATAAAGTCAATTTACAAGAAGCCAATGGCCAACATCAAACTAAATGGAGAGAAACTCACAGCAATCCCACTAAAAACTGGAACTAGACAAGGCTGTACCTTCTCCCCTTATCTATTCAACATGGTTCTCCAAGTTTTAGCTAAAGCAATAAGAGAACGAAAGAAGATTAAGGGTATACAAATTGGAAAAGAAGAATTGAAACAATCTCTATTTGCAGATGATATGATTGTATACATAAGTGACCCACAAAATTCTACCAAGGAACTTCTACAGCTAATAAACTCTTTCAGCAATGTAACAGGATACAAGATTAGTTCAAAAAAGTAATAGCCCTCCTATACACTAAAGACAAACAGGCTGAAAGAGAAATAAGGGAAACATCACCCTTTATAATAGCTGTAAATAGCATTAAATACCTTAGTGTAACTTTAACAAAAGAAGTAACAGATCTGTTTGACAAAAACTTTAAATCACTGAAGAAAGAAATTGAAGAGGATAACAGAATATAGAAAGACCTCCCATGCTCTTGGATAGGTAGGATCAACATAGTAAAAATGGTAATTCTATCAAAAACAATCTACAGATTCAGTGCAATTCCCATGAAAATCTCAACGCAATTTTTTATAGACCTTGAAAGAACAATACTAAATTTTATTTGGAATAACAGGAAAGCCAATATTGCCAAAACAATTTTGCTCAACAAAAGAACCTTATCAGGCATCACGATCCCCGACTTCAAGCTATAGTATAGAGCTACAGTATTAAAAGCAGCCTGGTACTGGCATAAAATAGATTTGTGGAACAATGTAATCACTTTGAGGATCCAGGCATTAACCCACACACCTATGAATACCTGATTTTCGACAAAGAGATAAAAAATATCCAATGGGAAAAAAAGATAGTATCTTCAACAAATTGTGTTGGCATGCCTCGATGGAAGTATGTAGAAAAATGCAAATAGATCCAATCCTATCACCCTGCACAAAACTCAAATCCAAATTTATCAAAGACCTCAACATAAACCCAGCTACACTGAACTTGATAGAAAAAGAAAGTGGGAAATATCCTCCAACACATTGGCACTGGTGACCACTTCCTCAATATAACACCAGTAGCCCAGGCACTAGGAATAGCAATCAGTAAGTGGGAACTCCAGAAACTGAGAAGTTTCTACGAGGCAAAGGACTTAGTCATTAAAACAAAATGACAGCCTACAGAATGGGACAAGATTTTCACCAACCCTACAAGTGACAGAGGACTGATCTCTAAAATATATAGAGAACTCAAGAAACTAGAGTCCAAAACTCTGAATAACCCAATCAAAAATACAGTTCAGAACTAAAAAGGAAATTCTCAGCAGAAGAATTACAAATGGCTGATAGACACTTGAAACAGTGCTTAACATCTTTAGCCATCAGAGAAATGCAAATCAAAACAACTTTGAGTTTCTACCTTATACCTCCCAGAATGGCTAAGATCAAAACACAGATGACAGCCTATGCTGGAGAGGATGAGATTAAGGGGAACACTCCTCTATTGTTGGTGGGAGTGTAAGCATGTTCAGCCACTGTGGAATATAGTATGAAGGTTTCTCAGAAAACTGGGAATCACTCTCTCCAAGTATCCAGCAATACCACTATTGGGCATATACCCTAAAGACACATATTCACACCCTAAAAACATTAGCTCAACTATGTTCATAGCAGCATTATTGGTAAAAGCAAGAAACTGGAAACAACCTAGATGCCCCTCAACTGAAGAATGGATTAACAAACTGTGGTACATCTACACAATGGAGTACTATTCAGAAATGAAAAGGGGGACATAACAAAAGACCCCCAGGAAATACAGAGAATTATCAGATCATATTTTGAAAATCTGTATCTGTATTCCACAAAAATGGAAAACCTAGAAGAAATGGACAGCCTTCTGGACAGGTACTATCTACCAAAATTATATGAAGATCAGATTAATTATCTAAACAGGCCTATAACCCTTAAGGAAATTGAAGTTGTCATAAAAGAAATTTGGCAATATTCCTTCAGTTTCTACTGTGTGAAATAGTTTGAGGAGTAACGGTAGTAATTCTTCTTTGAATGTCCGGTAGAATTTGGCACTAAAACCATCAGTAGCCCTTCTATACACTAAAGATAGAAGAGCTGAAAAAGAAATAAGGGAAACATTACCCTTCATAATAGCTGCAAATAGCATTAAATACATTTGAGTAACTATAACCAAAGAAGTAACAAACCTATTTGACAAAAATTTTAAATCACTGAAGAAAGAAATTGAAGAGGATATCAGAAAATGGAAAGCTCTCCCATGTTCCTGGATAGGTAGGATCAACATAGTAAAAATGGCAATTCTACCAAAGGCAATCTACAGATTCAATGCACTGCCCATGAAAATACCAACACAATATTTTTTGGACCTTGAAAGAACAATACTCAATTTCATTTGGAATAACAGGAAAGCCAGGATTGCCAAAACAATCTTACTGAACAAAAGAACCTCAGGAGGTATCACCATCCCTGATTTCAAGCTATAATATAGAGCTACAGTAATAAAAACAGCCTGGTACTGGCATAAAAACAGACTTGTGGATGAATGAAATAGAATTGAGGATCCAGACATTAACCCAAAAACCTATGAACACCTGATCTTTGACAAAGAGGCCCAAAACATTCAATGGAAAAAAGATGGTATATTTAACAAATGGTGTTGGCATAGCTGGATGGAAGTGTGCAGAAAAATGCAAAGAGATCTGAGCCTGTCACCCTGCACAAAACTCAAATCCAAGTGGATCAAAGACCTCAACTTAAACCCAACCACTTTGAACTTGATAGAAAAGAAAGTGGGAAATACACTTCTACAAATTGGCACAGGTGACCACTTCCTAAATATAACACCAGTGGCACAGACACTAAGACCAACAATCAATAAGTGGGATCTCCTGAAGCTAGGAAGCTTCTGCAAAGCCAAGGACACTGTCAATAGGACAAAATGACAGCCTACTGAATGGGAAAAGATTTTCACCAACCCTACAAATGATAGAGGACTGATCTCTAAGGTATATAAAGAGCTCAAGAATTTAGAGCCCAAAACCTTGAATAACACTATCAAAAAATGGGGTACAGATCTAAAAAGGGAATTCTCAGCAGAGGAACTACGAATGGCTAAAAGGCACCTGAAAAAGTGCTCTTCATCTTTAGCCATCAGAGAAATGTAAATCAAAACAACTTTGAGATACCACCTAACACCTGTTAGATAGGCTAAGATAAAAGGCACAGATGACAGCCTATGCTGGAGAGGATGTGGAACAAGGGGGACACTCCTCCACTGTTGGTGGGATTGTAAGCTTGTTCAGCCACTTTGGAATGCAATATGGAGGTTTCTCAGAAAATTGAGAATCAATCTCCCCAAGGACCCAGCAATACCACTTCTGGGTGTATACCCTAAAGTGGCACATTCACATTCCAAAGGTATTAGCTCAACTATGTTCATAGCAGCATTATTTGTAATAGCAAGAACCTGGAAACAACCTAGATGCCCCTCAACTGAATAATGGATTAACAAACTGTGGTACACCTACACAATGGAATACTACTCAGCAGTAAGAAAAAATGATATCCTAAAATTTGCAGGCAAATGGATGGATTTGTAGAATATCCTCCTGAGCGAGGTATCACAATCTCAGAAAGATAAGCAGGGGATATACTCACTCAGTAGTCTCTAAACAAACAAGAAAAAAAGCCAAGCATGCCCAAGTGGCAAACTACAACCACTGAACAGCTTGGGATCAGAAACACCCTGGACTGACCCTTCGGACCCCACTCCAACTATAGGAACACCTGACTCACTCTTGAGGGAGGGGGGACAAAACTGGATTTGGCCAGGAGTGGAGACTCATCCAAGCATTATTGGGTCAGTGTGACCATTGGACTGTCTGCTCCCTGCCCAGGGAGGGGATGGGGAGTTGTGGAGAAGAAAAATGACCTGATGTGGTGGGAGGGTGAAGGGACCTTGAATAAGGATATACAGGGATGGAAAAAAAATTCAGAGGGAGAATATGCCCCTGAGCTGGGTATTATAAACCCAGAAGGATAAGCAGGGGATATACTCACTCATTAATGGACTTTAAGCAAAAATATTCTTTTCTTCATTGAAAGATGATGGGTAAATAAAATGATTTAAAACACACACACACACACACACACATAAAACAAAACAAAACAAAACAAAGCTTCTGGTTTGTCTGTAGAAAGGTTACTTAGCAGAAATTTGCAGTGGGCATTGTGCATCCGTGGGCATTAGCTGTGACCTACTGTGCTTTCTTTATCTGTAGCTGAGCCTAACCTGGCTTGGGAAGCTTAGATTTTATTTTTTATGTTTCGTGTATTTTAGAGTAAAGAGAAGTTTTGTTACTGTATGAGGTTTTTTTTATTATCTATCCTGAATATTTTGCTTTTTTATAAAATGTTTGATATTGATTTTCAAAAAACAATAAATTATTTTTAATTAGGTGTTGGCAAATAGATGTCAGGACATTTCACATAAAATCCCAACTTACAGCTCCTCTTAAAAATCAGACTTTCTGGAGAATAGCTGAGATGACAGTAGGTGACAGGAACACCCACAACACCTTTGTGGGCTCTGATTTCCTACAGCACACTGAGCTCACTGCCCAGGTGCAAGGGTGATTTCACATATGTGTAACCTGAATGGACTCTGCAAGCTCTTACGTCCAACCCTATTGTGTGCTCAACATTGCACTACATGCAGAGGAAGCTAGCAATCTCTCCCCATAGTGATTCTGAAAAGCAAACTGACAGATGTTGGTGAAACTCACACTTTTGGTCATAGTCAAAGGTACTGACTTAGTCCTGTCACTCTTTTTCTTTGTTCTCAGACAAAATTAAAAGATCCTCCTTCTGCTGCTAGAGAGAGTGTGGTTGCCAGTGCGACTGTGGCTGCAGCATCAGACAAAGCGGATGACAAGGTGAGCCCACGTGCAGATGTAACATGGCCCCTCTGCATATCAGGCTTTTGTTCTATGGAGCATACAACACACAACCTGACATTTAGAAATAATGACACCATGTATGTATTTTTTTATTTTTTTATTTTTTTGCGAAAAAGAACATATTTGGGAGGGGAATTTAAAGAGAGAAAGATATTAAAATAGTTTTGAAGTGTGTATATTTTAATACTTACTGCACACCTGGCATATAAAGCCTGGTATCATTGCCAATGAAATTAAAAAGTAGGTTGTTTCAGGCCCTGCATTACAGAGTCACAGATATGAAATCAAGGGCATAAGATGTTTACAAGTGCTTAAGTAGTGTAGACTCAGCTTTGAATGTTTGTATCAGCAGCCTTAACACTAAGTCACTGTCACAGCAAGGACATGATTGATAGTATGTCAAACCCTCATAGCACGATTGCACATATACTGGCTAGTTCAGGAAGCCTGCCTTGGGGGAGCTTCAGATGCCAGTCTGGGGGTGTGCATAAAGTCACAGACAAAGGTAAAAAAGTGTGACACCTACCCTGGAACATCTTGGTTTCTTAGGTCTTGGGATATCTGACACATTAATTTTAACAAAACTCACAAATACTTTTAAATAGAAACACTCACAAAAGAGGGATTTTATAATAATTAAATCTTTCCTCAGGACTCCACAATCACCAGGAACAGTCTTGTTACTGTGGTTGCACTTAAATGAACTGATTTGAAAATGAGTAGATTTAAGGTCAAGGACTAGATATGTTACAACAAATTCTTTTAAATGTATTCAAAATTTGAAGTTTGATTCTAGGTATAAATTACCCCAAGTTATCAGTAAAAGCTAAATGATCCCAATAAGAAAGGTTTGCATGGAATTCTATTATGCATTGGCTTAATTCTGGAACTTTCCATAGTTATTTTATTTGACTTTGCTCCTGAATCTTCCGCAACTCAGTAGGATTAATCAGATCTGTCTTATTTTAGTATGTGTCATTATAATGGACTGTAGAATGTGCTGGTTACATGCTAACCCATCTAGTGTTGAATTAGCTGGAACTTTAACTCAGGACAGAGTAAGAGAGGCCCCTATAGAGACACATTTTGAGAGGAAAGTATAGATTTTTTCTGCCTTGGGAATCCATAGGACTTTGAGAGAGTGGAGACCTTGGAGGTAGGCCTGGATAGACAGCTGGGATTCCAGGCTTGCAAACACTTCAGAGTGTTGAAAGTTTTCTGATGAGTTCTAGACACAAACACATTCCAGTGTCAGAAAGCACAGAGTCCAGAGGTGGCAGTAAGACCAGAAAGACAGGTTAAGGCTGCCAGAGAGGAGCTTGTGTGTGATGGTTGCTTAGGGGCTGTTTCAGTGGTGCTGGTGAGTCATTATGTCGTGTGACTTAGAGCTAGAATAAAAGAAAATGGCAGGAGCTAGTCAAAGTTAGTGCAGAGGTGAAGCTTTCAGGTTAAGGAGAGAGTTGGCCAAAGAAGGCCATGGTAAAATAAAATGTACAGTGTTCTAGGGCTTCAGAATCTGGTGTGAGTAGACTTATAACACTGAAATAAAATGCGACAGATGCCAGCCACACCAGAGCTTTTGGAAGTTCTCACTATGTTGCCTAACTACAAGGTAAACACTGAGAGCAAGTGTCCTCTTATGAGTGGAGTAGGGGCCTTTTAGCACTGTCCCTGAGCCTTTGGTTACCTTTGAGAGGTCAAAAGAAGGTCATAGAATTCATGTGGAGCAAAGGATGCCTAGTTCGCATGGACTAAATTGAAGTATATGGCAGGCTTAAGGAAAGATAGAACAATTACAGCAAAGTAATTTAATTAAAGATTGCTTGGAGCACAGAAGAAGTGGGGAAGAGAAGGGAAGGAAGATAGTGGAGATACAGAGAAAGGGAAAGAGTGAGACATGAATAAGCAAGAGGAAGGTGTGTGAGTGTGCACCTACACAAGGTGGTAGCTCACTCTCACAAGGGAGTCGCATCCCCAGAGTTTGTCTTCCACGTCAGTGTTTTCATCACTAAAATCATAGCAGTTGGTTATTTATTATTTGATTGTATGGCGAGTACTTCATTGTGCTATCCAATTATCAAACACTGAGGTAACATCATTGTCCTTACATCACTATGAAACCAAGGGACTGGGAAGTGACTAGGAAGTCTCAAGAAGCAATGCATGTCACTGCTGGTGTACAAATGTAGGAATCTGCTTCCCAAATTTGATGCTTTCAAATAATACATGGCCCTGGATGGCTCTAAATTAATAAAATACCCTCACCCATTTAATTTCTGCCAAGAATTTAGTCCCTGGCCCTAACATATTTAGGAATGATCACCCTGACAAGTCAGGACCATATAGAATATGTGCTATTGGAAACAGAGCAGAAGAGATGACCCAGGTGACAAGACAAGGGCACAAACACTATAGCAGAATCAGACAAGATTGTGAGAGACAAGAACAGACACAGCGATGCTCCCCAGGGTCATCTCCGGAGATTATGTCTGAACAGAGGTAGGAAGGTTACAGGTTAGAAAGTTCCTCACTATCTCTGTAAGGAAATAAAGTAATTAATGGAGAGAGAAAAATCAAGGAGAGAACAATGATATACTGAGGCAAGAGACACAGTAGTCTTGAGCGGAAACACACATCCAGGGAACAAATAGCTTCAGAAAGTACTCATAGGATTCAAGGCCCAGGACAAGTATGGTGCACAAAGAGCCAGGCAAGCCTGCTACAGATTATGGTTTTGTTCCTTGCTTTGGAACCCAGGGAAAGTTGCCTCATCTCCCCACATTCCTTCTTTCCCTCTCTCAATCTTTTCTTTCCTATTCTCTTTTGCCCCCCTTTCCTCCTTTTCTTCTCCATTTTCTCTACCTTGTTTACAGCTCTTTCATTACCAAACAGTATTTTAATTGCCCTCTATGAACCTTTTCTTAAACTTGTCAAGTACTTAAACCAGTCTATCACAAATCTAATACATCAATTTCCCTCCATAATCCTGATCTCTCCAAGCTTCTTTTTCCCATCACTGAACAGGCTTAATGTTCTAATAGTTCTGAACATATAACATTACTAATAGGCTATTATGTTTTACAAATTCTTCTTAAATATGTCATAATGTTGTTCCATAAATAAAAGTATATGAAAGTTTTTAAAGTCCTTCTAAATTCCTACTAGAACAAAGAAAGGAAATCATTAACGCCAGGTTCACCAGTGGATTCCAAACCAGACAAGCCATCCAGCAAGGTATGAAAGTCACACATCATCTATACATCATCTTGGTTTTAGAGTGGTGACATCTTGGGGGTTGTCTATGTATTTTGTATTTCTTCTCTATTGGTAAAGAGTATAAGGTACATCTTTGAAATCTATCCCCTTATCTGCAACAAGCCACAACAATAATTAAATAAGAAAAAATAGTCTAAAGCTAACAGTCTCTAATCTCTATTACATATGTCAACAGTGATGAGTCCTAAAACTATTGTGGGAATGTGTTCAACTTTAGTGACACTTGTAGATTTGAGGCTGTTGTAAGGGTATTTCCATTTTAGGCACCTGTTCTTACTGAGTCATCCATAACTACAAAACAAAGTGGCAGAAACCTCTCATTAATATGCTGAGTTTATGTTGGCAGACTGAACTGTCAGTTCATATGTATTTACCATTGATCTCACATGATTTCTCTTCAGCACTATCTTTGAGCAAGCAAGTGTGCAATAACAATCAATACTCATGAAAAGTAAAAACAGAAAAAATTCATTGTTTTAAAATAGCTTTTTTTTGGAAGAGGTGCTATCCACAGGCTTTGTGGTATGTAAGTAGGAAGTGGGGAACTGAAAAGCAACAAGTCCCACATGGCTAATCATTGCATTTCTTTTTCTTTTTCCATTTTAATTGTCAATACCTTGGATTGGTAGCCATCATGAACTAATAAATTTGTTGCTGTAGCTAATGACTTGGTACATTTTCAAATGGAGCTTCTTACCTGCATGTGGCTTTTTATCTCTCCAACTCAGACTCTGGACTCTGCTTCTTCACAATAAAAATGGACTGAATGTTAACTATTTTTGAACTCTGAAAAGTTACAGTATTTGATGCATTTTTGTAGTGAAAAATCAAGGGCAATTTATCTACCAAATAACATTTACATATCTTTTCCTTTCATTTCCAGTCAGACATAGATGCTGCTTTAGATGACCTGATAGACACTTTAGGGAAACCTGAGGAAACTATCAAAGATGATCCACCATACACTGGACCAGTAGTTTTGGTATGTAATTGGAAACCAGTAAGAACCATCCTTAATGGATAGGATGGAAGTAAACCCATGGATGTTAAGCACAGGACAGCTCATGTTCTGTTGATTATATAGAAGCAAGATGGTTTCAGCATTGATAACAGAAAATAAAACATAGTGGTAATGGTGGAAATAATTTGCCTGTGACAGCTACACAATTGCATTGAGTCAAAAAATATCTGATCATGATAAAACTCTCACTGGCACAACTGACTAAGTCAGAAAATCTTGTTTTCTGTCCTTTAGTTTTGATGGAGTGGACTTGAACTTATTTTGTGTCTTATATCCTTAAAGTCCTGAGTAAATCTATTCTTAAGATATTAAAAATGCATATTTCATTATCAATATATGCCAGTAAATATTTGTTTCTACAATTTATAATAAATAGAAAAACTGAAAAAGAAGAACTCAGTAGAGAATTAAGAGAAAGTTTTTTGGACAATGAGCAAATAACATTAAGATCTACCAGGGAATTAGGAAAAGAACATAAAGCATGGAGTGGTGCCATTTGTATAACCAGACTGCCAAAAGTATGACAACTCAACTAAGACACTAGGTATTAAAGATAAGTGTTCCTTTTAGTCATAGATCCTTTTCAGAGGATCTTGCCAGTGGATCCAGAGAAGTATTAACTGGCAGAACATTTGGAAAAAGTGTGGTTGACAGAATATAGGAAGCTATTTAGTGCTTCCTAAAAGGAAACAACTTTCTCATGCATCAACATGGATACAGTACAAACCCATAATTTTGAATAAAATAAACCAGGGCAACAAAATGATACTACTAATATAGCATTTGAAAGCATGCAAAGTTATGATGTATAATGTTTATGAATTCCTACATACAGAATATTTTTTTATTATGAATAAAAAGTCACATTTTCTATCCTTGTATATCCTTAATCAAGGTCCCTTCCCCCTCCCATCACATCAGGTCATTCTTTCTTCTCCACATCTCCCCATGCCCCCATGGGTGGGCGATCCCGAGGTCCCAAGGTCCCAATATTGCTTAGTTCAGCCTCCACTCCTGGCAAATCTAAAAATATGCTTCAGTTTAGTTTTTGAAAAGTGATAATACATATATTACAGTATTAGAAATAAACCATAGATGAAATAAAAATATTTTTAAAAATAACAAATTATTTATTCCTAGAGTTTATTAAGAATAAAAAACACAGAGAAAAAGACAACTCAATAGAAAATAGTGAACTTAGGGCTGGAGAGATGGCTCAGCTGTTAAAGGCTAGGCTCACAACCAAAAATATAAGAAAATGATGAACTTAAAGTACAGGGTGCTAGCTATTAAGCTAACTAAATAACTGTTAGTATACCTTTAGAATTTGAGGGTTATGTTTAGTTTTAGCTTCTTAATGACTCATTTTCATCTCAATGGTTGCTGGAATACTACTTTGGATTCACATATCATTTTTAGCATATTAGTTACTTAATGTATCTTTATGTGTGATTTAATTCCAGGACCCAATGGATTCTACCTACCTTGAAGCATTAGGTATAAGAGAAGGTAGTATTCCTCCAGAGTACAGAAAACTTCTGGCTGTAAGTTATTCCACTTTTATCTCATCATTTCCTTTTTATAAGATAATTTTATATCAATAGCAAAGTTCAGAAAATTGATGTGGTATATACAGTTATTATTAAAAAGTACCTTCTATATATTAACTTTTTGCAATGTCCCTGACAGTGTATTCCAGACCAGATAGCTTAACCAAGAGAAATGTACTGTCTGTTGTTTTTAGAGGCTAGAAGTCACAGTTAGGGTCTGGGAACAGCTGGCTCCTTCTGAGGACTCTGAGAAGTGATTCTCTTCCTGGCCTGCTTGCTAGGCTTGTAGATGGCTGTTTTCTCCACGAATCCTTTCACATTGTCTTCTCTCTGTGTTTCTCTGAGCCCCAATTTGCTCTCCTTATAAGGACATTAGTATCACTTGATAAGGATTCCCTCTAAGGACCTAGCTTCACTGGATTCCTTACATGGAGATCCTATATCCACAGAAGGTACCATTCTGAGGTTCTTCGGAACTTCATCATACGAGTGGGAGAGCACACAACTGAGTTCATCATAGACTAAGAACACATTTTATCAGTCAGAAAAATTAAGTTTGACTTCTCAACTTCTTTCATTTTTGTTTCAGAAAAAGGAAGAGATCACAGGACCTCCTTCAGACTCTCCTGTGAGTTTGTATGCATGTCTTTTAAGATCAGTATCAACATGATATATCTTTCTTTGGGGGCACAGAACTACCAATACCAAGCTGGGTTTGGTGGTGCTGTACTGTAATCTCAGTTAGTCAGAAGGCAGTAGCAGAGTACTTGCCTAGTGTGCACAAGGCCCTGGGTTTAATCTCCAGGACCAGGAAAACACAAGGAAAATCAATTCTGTGTCTTAAGGTAATAACCACACCAATCTCTCAATCAGTGTTTCATTCTGTTCCTAGAAAGAAAGTGAGCATTGGAGTGCTTCACGGCTCCGTGTGTGTGTGTGTGTGTGTGTGTGTGTGTGTGTGTGTGTAAGTGGAGATGCTGAGGTCAAGATAGAAGAATATAGTAAATGCTAGTTATTAGTAGTATGAGCACATATAACTCCTTTCCAAGGAGGGAAAAAGAGAAACCTTACCTACTGCCTTCAAAACAAGGCTACTTTCTGAGTTATTTCATTAATATTTTTCATTTATTATCTAAGGATGCAAAAAATGTTGCTTTCTGAATTCCTAATCTCTAGTTTGTCCCTTAGGAGTTACTCTGCTCTTTTCTCTAGAAATCCATGGGACCTGATGATGCTATAGATGCCTTGTCATCTGACTTAACCTGTAGTTCTCCCACTGGAAAGCAAACTACGAAAGAGGTATTGTTTTTAGTCCTGTTGAGAAGGATCTTGTTAGAAAGTATCTTGAAAGTCAATATAATGGGTTGGTTCTGTTTATCACAATTGAACTTTTATCACCTGTAAATATCTTTCATATTTTCTTTTTCAGAAATCTACAGAGGACGTTTTCAAAGCTCAGTCTGCTGAAGTGACGAGAAGTGCTCTTCCTCCCCAGGAGAAGAAAAGGAAGGTGGAAGAGGTATTAACTAGCCAGGGCTTGTGACAGCAGTTATTTATCTGATTTTGCTTATTTATGAATAATTTTAAAGCATGGCATTTACCGTTATTGTATAAGACCATCTCATGTTGTAATACAGGGACACTGCTCTTAAAACACAGACTCTTAGACTTGAATTCCTAAAGGGAGATTTATGGACCATTATAGGGATGTCAGCACAGCTGTTTCTGCTGCCCCAGCAACAGGCTATAATAACCTAATTCTGTCTTCAAAGTTGAACCTGCAGCTCCAGGCTAGATGTGGGTGAGTGTGCCCTGTGTGAATGGTGCTGATAATGCAAAGGAACATTTCTATCAGGGCTGCCTCTGTTTCTGCCCTGCTGAAGGGAATAGTTTATTTTTATCTTGATGGCTGAGAGAGTTGGGGAGCACCACACCCTAACAGTGGGAGTTTTCATAACCCTGACACTGTCTGCACAGGCCATTTCAGCTTTCTCACTTTCTGAGCTTAGCTGTTTTGCTGAAGGGCCTGGCTTTCAGACGACATTTTAGAGACACATTTTTAGAAAAAGAAAAGGAGAGTTGTCGTGCAAGTTTACTTGCTTAGAGCTTTTATTCTGATAAGAATATTTTGTAATATCATTTTTATTATAATCATATATCTTACTTGCAATATAAGGAAAGTGTGCCCTATAGCTGTTGCTATAGGAACATTTCTAGTGTCTTAGACCAAGTTTTCATTCATCGGTAAGTCCTGTTTCTTCCTTTTTAAATTTTCAAATAATGTTTCTTTTATATGGTAATTTTCCAATCCATAACTTATCTTCTCCATTTAAAATTTATGTTTCACAAATAAGCAAATTGATTATGTGGATTATCTAAGCTCTAAACTCTGAAGAGTGTATATATTTTGTTTTTATGCACAGACTTTTTACCTTTTTACAGGATGTCATGAGTGACCAAGCCCTGCAGGCTTTGTCTGATTCACTGGGCACCTGGAAACCAGATCCTGACATCCAACTTAGCCAAGCTGAACATGTCAAAGAGGTAATTCATATACAAAGCTGAACACTGGCACATGACTAGAATTCTTTTATATTGTTACAATTGAAAATGAACTACTCTTCATTTTCTCACTTTCAGAATCTGGTAAATGTAAGTATATATTGCTAGAGAGGAAGCAACCAACGCAGATAGTTAAGTGTTCATGTAAAATACCTACTGTGTCAACATTTGAAAAGTGAGCATGTTTCTCAGTGGTCTGGTGCTGGCTTGGCCTGTGCATGGACCTGGGTTGGAATCTAGCATTTCAAAAATGCAGAGTCTTTTAATACATACATCTGCAATTCCAGAACTTAGACTGAGGCAGGAGGATTGTGAACATGTTTTAGATCCTGTCAAAAAAGAAAGAGAAATGAGGGGCTGGAAGAAAAAGAAACACTGATCTGCTTTACCAAAGATAAAGACACATCTGACTAAGCACTGTAACAGTAATAGTCTGATGAGAACCTGTAAAGGTATTGTGGTGATATATATTTAATAAAATTAGTCTGGAATTTCAGAGGGCAGAGTCATCTATTTCTCCAACCTTTTTTTTTGTGGGTGTTTTGGTTTTTTAGGAGACAGGGTTTTCTGTGTAACAGTACTGGATGTCCTGGAACTTTCTCTGTAGACCAGGCTAGCCTCGAACTCTCATAGGTCCCTCTGCCTGCCTCTGCCTCCCAAGTGCTGGGACTAATGGCGTGTACTACCACAGCCTTGTGAATTTGTATTTTCAAAAGAGTACATATGGAGGGAGATGATCACAGCAGAGTGCAATAAACCTATTTATGTGTAACTATGGGGAAGAAGATTGACAAAATTGTCTCTGGCTGAAACAAATGAGCAACAATCACTCAATGCTTGCTAACTGGAGGTCGCACAAACTGTGTACATTTGCATCAGCTTCCCCTCCCTTGGCCAGCCGATCCAAGCTTGTAGCTGTTGTAGAATTGTGCTCTTAAGTTGATTTATTTATACTTTTTCAAATCAGTCTTCTGGAGAAAAGAAAAAGTACAGAAATAAGCTATCTGTATCCAACAAGGCAGGAATCTTGAAGGGAGAAAAGCCAAACGTTTTAGGAGTACTACCCTATCAGAGCAGACCAGGGAAAAGAAGCTGACAAGCAGCATTGTCACAATGCCCCTGACTCTGCTGTCACTTCCTGTTCTGAGTCGTCAGGGAAGGGCAGTCTTCCTGATTCTCAGGAACTCTGCCTGAGTCTCAGTTGGCCCAGATCTACTATGGGCCAGTTTCTGTCTTCTACTTTCTGGGAGGGCTCACCTGCTGCAGTGTGGCATGAGAAACTTGGTGATGGTGAACGCAGGGGAGCTGGAGAAACCATCCCTGTCTTTCAGGACCGTGTGATGTGCTCAGAAGAAAGGGAACATGAGTCCAAACACTGTGAGGTACACATTACTCAGAGCCATGCTGTCCCTAAGGAGAGTGGTCTTAGTGGTGCCCTAAGTGTGGCCAAGAGGATCTATACTGTGGTTCTATCACCGAGGGGCCATGGATTTCATTGTGCTCCGCCCTTTTTAAAAATAGAATAATTTAATAAGATTATATAGAAAGAGAACTTAGAAACCTGATAGTAATTCCAGAGCAGTCTAACTAACCCAGTCACTAACCCAGATGAATAGGTGGAAAAAATGACATGAAAGAAATTTATGTAGCAGCATGGGTAATGTCCAGAGCATGTATGAGTGTGTTCTCAGAAACCAGTGATTACCAAATGACTTTCCACTTATGTCATACTACATTTTTCTTAGTCCTAAACTTTATTTTCTAAGAAGATCTTTCAATTCTCTGAATTCATGGAGTCTGGAGGTGCTGTTAATAATGAGTAGCCTGGTGTTTTGATAAGACTCCCAAAGGTCCTTGCTTCTTAGGGGAGTTCATAGCCAGCTCAGCACCTCTGATAAACTGTGGAAGTTCCCAGATAAACAAACTTAATCTCACTTCAAATCTTATGTACATCATATCATAAATTAAGCATTTATTTCACCTATAATGACACTTTTTAAGCCATTCCTATTTTTAGGTATGTGTACCTACCTAGTCCAGCATGTTTGCAATATGGTAAGCTTCCTGGTGGTCTTTCTGGTGTCTTCAATTGGGTTGCCATCTTAAAAATATAAAGATCAAAGAGGTTAAAAAAAAAAGACTTCAGCTCTATGTATCTTCCCATAGCATGGAAGTCTGGAGAGAGTCTTCCTGTACAGATGGCCTTAGATGTTCATGGAGTCTTTTTGGGGGACTAGACATGGCAGACTTCCCTGAGTTGAGCAGTATTGTTGCATATCAGAACACCCACAGACAAAAATAGAGTAAAACCTAAATTTTGAAAAGAAACAAAGACCTTTCTATTCTAAATAATAGACAACTCTAGGCCCATAACAAAGAACAGTTCTT
Organism: Sigmodon hispidus; assembly: GCA_004025045.1. Taxonomy (NCBI): domain Eukaryota; kingdom Metazoa; phylum Chordata; class Mammalia; order Rodentia; family Cricetidae; genus Sigmodon; species Sigmodon hispidus. The sequence continues at coordinate 76,232 of PVIH01004671.1, read as the reverse complement.
ATTATTGCTTGATAATTTTTTAAGAATTAATCAAAAAGTAGCCAGTAAAGTCTAAAGTTGAGGTGGAGATGGAAGCAGTGTGTTGATTCAGAATTTACTTATGTGAATTATGCCACCTACCTTAGGTTCCGAGTTATAAATCTTTACCCTGAAGAATATATAGGTCCTTATACATGAGATTTTACAGGACTCACCCACAGATTCCATTACAGATGCTATAGAGGAGAATTAGTACTATAATTAGTACTATACACAGTACTATAGTGCTGTTTATTTTTAATGTATTTATTTGCTCTTGGTTCAGTGAAGTAAGTTCTACAGCTATTGAAAAGAATCCTTCATAAATTGTTAAAGCCAGTTCTCCATGAAGCAGCCACATCTGTGACTATCTGCTTCTCCCATTGCTGAACTGGATGAGAGAATTGAATATGTACTTTTCTCTCTCCCTAGATAACTACCCTGTTGAGAAGATATATGCGAGCTATTGAAATCATTGCAGCTAACTTCTACACTGTGCTCACTCTCTTTATTTACTTTGGTGAACCTTCAAAGTCAGTGAGCTAAGGAGGAATTATTAGCCAGAGAAGCCACACTGTTAGTATTTCGTATGTGAAAGGAACTTACCAGCATGACACCAAGGGAGCCATATTAGGTTTATTAAGTAGGGGGAAGGGAAGAGAAGAGTAGGGGGCAGAGAGGAAGAGAAAAAGAGAAAATCTTCCACATGGTTGGAGATTTTAAAGGGTAGGCAGAGGCTTTGGAGCTTTGGAACTTTGGAGCGAGCCACTGCAGCTGAGGTGTGGCCACAGTAACATAACAACCTAACACTCTTGAGTCCCCATGTCTTCCTAAATCTTTGACCAAGCAGGGTGTCTGTCCCAGTGTTTGCTCACAGACTTGTGCTTGTGGTTTACAGAGCATTTCAAACACTCTAACCCAGATAACCGCTGTTCCCCCGCCCCCTCTATTTTCATCAGGCAAAAGCAAAAGAAGAGAGGCGGGAGAAGTGTGGTGAGGATGATGACACGGTCCCCTCTGAGTACAGGTTAAAGCCAGCCTTGGTAAGCTTTCTCCATAGCAGCATAGTCATTGGCTGTTGTGTGCTGTGGGACTATGCTCTTGTACACTGTAAATATTGGTTTAATAAAAAGCTACTTGACCAAAGGCTAGGGAGACAGGAAGTACAGGCAGGGTAACTAGAAGAGGAGAATTCTGGGAAGAGGTACCAAGTCACATGACTGAACATGGATAAGAATAATGGGTTAATTTAAATGAAAGAGTTAACAATTAATAAGCCTGAGCCATAGGCTAGACAGTTTATATTATAAGACTTTGTGTGATTATTTGAGACTAAATGTCTAGGGGACCCGCTGGGCAGGACAGAGAAACTTCTGACTACAGTCATGCTTGTCATATACCTTCTTCTGATGCTAGAAACATAGCTGTCCCACTTTAGATATTAACTCTGAACATACTGATCCCATTTCTCTTGGTACTTTGCAAGCACAGGACTAATCCCCTCAGGAATGGTTTGTCTTTTCCTGGCTTTTAAAAGAGTCACTAAAGGGCTGACCTATTTGACTATTTGGAAAGAGAAGAAAACATTTCCCAAATTTGAAAATCTCATGTTCAAAAAGTAAACAGTGTTTAAAGCCAAAAATGATATTTATCCCCATTCTAGGTTGGAGAATTGAAGCTTTTTTTTTTTTTTTTTTTTATGTTTTGAGACAGGTTCTTAAGTTTGACTAACTTTAAACTCACTCTGTAGTGGACACTGTCTTTGAACTCCTGATCCCCCTTCAGCTCCCAACTGCTGGGATTGCAAACATGTACCTGCAAACTCAACTCTGTAGAACTGATTTCTTCCATTAAGAAAGGGCTAGTTAGATGGCTCAGTTGGTGGAGACACTCATCACCAAGACTGATTACCTAAGTTTGATGGATCCCATGTGATAGGAAAAGAACTAACTCTGCACATACCTATACACACAATAAATACTCAGAAAAACTCAATTTCATTAATACAGTTATGCTATGCTTGTAAAAGACTTTAGTTTGTTTCTTTTTTAATCTTTTTGCCTTATCAAACAGTAAATCTTTCAGTAAACTGTAATGAAAAACAAATCACAGCATCTTTAGTAATGTTCAGACTTTTGATCAGATTCTTGTATTGGTACTCATGGAAACTAAATCTAAAGCTAACTCACTCAAATATAAGAAAAAATAAGCTTACCTGTCACATCCCAGATTTGCCTAAAAAAATAATAGTAATAGGATATAAAAGCAAATTTTTCTATTTTATCTTCAATAAATTTTATTTTTTCTAATTTTTTTTATTTTTTATTTTTCTATTTTATCTTCAATAAATTTTATTTTTTCTAATTTTATTTATTTTTTATTTTTCTAATTTTATTTTCAGGATAAAGACGGAAAAGAACTCTTGCCAGAGCCTGAAGAAAAGTCTAAGGTTGGAAAATAAGATTTTCCTAACACTCAAAAACAGCAGGAATACAAAGTGTAAATTAGGATCATTTTAAAAGACTACATTTCATATTCAACGTAGTACTGAGGCAAATTCTGGTGGTAACTCAAGGCTGAGGCTTCTGCTCTTTTGTATATATTTTAATGACGGCTTCTCTCATGGATTCTTACTAGACAATTTGTTTCTAAGCAACATTCACCAATTATTAGAGTTAATGCCAAAACAGGTCTTACATTATATTATTCTAGCATTTAATTTAGAATATGATTTAGTAATGGCCTGAAACACTCTAACAGTTTTATAGTGCCTTAAATATACATAGTCAATTTCCTGTCATGATAACACCAATCAGCATTTTTAATCACCTACTATGTGCTGAGCATTGCTTCAAGTGCTTTTCACATTTTTTTTTTCTTCTTTTTATTTTTAAGGAGCCGTTGAGTAGAATTGGTGCTGCTTGCATGGGCCTAGCTGTGGGATTATGTATTAATGCATGGACAATTTCTCAGTAGATATACCACTAAGGAAAATATCTCCTGTGGACTAATGCCTGGTAGATCAGCCATTAACTGCCAGTAGCTCCTCAAAGAGTTACGTGGCTTTCTGACCCCCTCTTCTATCTGTGATGGAATGCTAGTGATCTCAGTTTTGTGCAGGCAACTGTACGCGACGTCAGCTTCTGAGAGCTCAGTACAGCAGCCATGCCCTTTCTAGAACACAGTACTCACATCACTGCCTCTTTCTGCTCCTTCTTCTTTTTTACCTCCAAGCATTTTTTATAGAATCTCTAAATGGACCGTCTCTGCTGGAAGAAATGGGGCTATCAGACTTTCCTGGCAGAAACTATATCAATCCTCTCCTATGTTTTGCCCTTCCCTTTACTTGGTTATAGGGAATGAGTACACGAATTATGTTTTCTCTGCTTTATTCTGAAAGGAAATCATTAAGGATTAGGAAATGAATAGACATTTTTAAAACTGCAATTCTTCACTGGAAAAAACAGGAAATCTTATTTGAGTAAATGTCTACAGCCAATCCTTTTACTTTGAATAATGATTTACTCTATTTTTTAATAATTAAAACTTCATTGAAAAGTACTTCTAAATAAAATCATCACAAAATGAGAAGAGCCAGACTGAAAGTGTATACCTGTTCATAGACTTCTGTGCAGTTCCTAGAGCTGAGTAAATAAACCGTTAGCACTTTCACAGCACTAAGGTGGCAAGTATTCTACACTTGTGTGCATTTTTTTCTCCCATCAATAAATGAAGACTATGCTTTATCAAGCTAGCCTTTGTTTTTAGATAATACAATGTAGCTAAATTATATGAACCAAGGTGGGGGGAAAATACTGTCCTGTGCTTTTACATAATGCAGCATTTCTTGTTACAGCACCTGAGTGAAGCTGAGCTGCTTGGGCAACTTTCAAAGGATTTCGACCAGTGTACAAATCAAGACAAATCATCTCTACCAGCTGAGAAAATAGACGTATGTTCTGATAATGTCTTAAAAATGTTCATTTTTAACCTGAAAATGTGTGAAGCCTAAATTATCATTGCACAGAAGAGCTGATTTTAAAGGCCCATGAAAGCCCACATGGCACCATTTGTACATGGTATTTTCATCTTGCCTTTCCTATTGCCAGCCTAACTCTAATATTCTTGAAATTTAAATCCTACAGTCATTCCTCCAGGAGAGTGATTATATGTAAACTTCCCTTTGCCTGCTTTCGCTATGCTGGCTAAATGAAATAGCCTCTCCTCTCAGTCCTCCCCTCCTTCATGTCCACCTGAGCCACTCTTTCTGAAGAATGTTTTTATTCAGCAGTCCGCTGCTCCAGCCTTGAACTTCCCACTCCCGACAAGTGGATTCTGTACATGCCACTAGTATATGTTAGTCATGGCTTCTTTCCACCAGGCTAACTCCGTTACTGCCTTTCTCGATGCACAGGCTCTGCTCTGCAAAAGAAGCTCTTTGTTATTTGTGCTTTCCCTCCCTTGCTTACCATACCCTTTACTAAAAAGAATTCTCATGGCAGGGCTTCTTAGGTTTTGTTTGTTTGTGTGTAGGATTTTGTGTGTGTGTCCATGTGTCCCCCTATTAACCTACTAAAACAATTGTTTAAAAAGGTTCTGAGTTGTACTGGTGTTTCTTCAACCCAACACCTATCAGTGTAAATGGTGCAGTTTCTGAAAGCTGATTGCATCATGATTTGGCACTACTCTTTTCTCTAGGATGCTTTGCATATAGGAAAACTTTGCTAAAGTTCCCGAATTAAAAGCATTTGACAATTCCTGGGACCCTGTCCTGGAATTTCCTCACTGTATTGTGATGACAGCCTAGTAATATATATTTCTCACAAGATTTCCAGTACTGCTGAGGTAACAAGAGCAGGGATCACTCTGAGACTCTTACTCAGTATCATTCCATACATTCACACACAGATTTATAACTTATAATATGCTCTCAGATCAATCCTTGAGATGTTGTGTGGATTATCAATGTTCTACTTTCACACATACAAAACTGAGTTGTAAGTTGCCGTTATAGTGATTGTAAAGTTTTTAACATGCCTTGGCATGCATATCACTCAATAAGCATTCAAAAGCATCATGTTTACAACTTACATCTCATAGTGTCTAAGCCAGCCATCATTGTACAGTTTTATTAGCCAAATAGTTCTACAGTTATTCAGAGTACCTACTTCTTTTTACAGAAATCTAAGGACACATCCCCTACTCTTGTGGCTGAGGATGTGCCTCAGGCCTCTATGGCAGTATTATCCAAACCAGCATCATCGGTGAGTGATACCAGCATTGAAAGGGTCTTGAACAAGCTCTGTTCTTTCGGCCCCCACTTTCTACTGTGTGTCTCCATAATGTCCAAGAAAATGAGTTGAGAGCAATGCAGATAAATTATTCATTGTTCTTCATGATTCAAGGGCTGTGTGGCTAACCTGATCTGTACTTTTAATTCAGGTGCTGCCTGCTGCTTTACTTGTATTTTCTGAAACTCCTATAGTTCAACAATAATATCCAGTAGTCTCTGTGTCCTGACATTTGCCTGAAAGCCCAGTGCCACATTTTTTTCTGGCTTTGCACTCCAATCATGATTACAATCTTGCCCCCTTTTCTGTTGGAGGAGAGATCCAAGTGTCCCTCTGCCTGTCCTTCATTGTTTTTATCTTCTGCATTTGTAATTTTTGAATTAAGTGTGATATTTAACTAAGCCCTTATTTCATATTGACCTCTATGCATTGAGTTTCTTTTTTCTGATGACTCAGAGACAACTGCTTCATACTTAACAAAGTCTGAATTCTGAATGACTAACTTTCCTCTTCTAGGACATGTGTGTGTGTGTGTGTGTGTGTGTGTGTGTGTGTGTGTGTATGTGGTATGTGTGTGGGGGGGTGGTTGTGTTCCAGATCTTCTGTAATATGTTCTCGTTATTGTTTGTGACACTAAAAATGGTGCCAGGGCTTGAATCATGCTCCCAGGCATTTCTTAACTGACCTACACTCCTGCTAGTCTCCTTATTTGATGTTTATAGGGTCACTATAAATAGAATCACCTTCCTGTGTAGATGAGGAATGTCTGGCTTTATGCTGACCTTGAGCATTGTACCTATTATCTTGGTTCTTGACTGTGATGAGAATGAGAAATGTGACAGTGCTCTTGGATACCTTTCAGTCTTCTTCAGATATGAACCAGACACAGTTTGAACTTTATGAAAGACAGGCAGATGGAACATGGATGAAGGAAGGAGCCTTCTCTTGTAGGAATTTACAAATGCTTCTATGTAAAGGGCAGGGTCACACTGAGAAGTCAGAATAACATTGCCCAGGGAAAACAGTGTAGCATAAATGCAAACCACTTGGTGTACTTGGGATATATTTATTTAGATGCTTGAGAGAATCATCACCTATACAATAAAAAAGCCCTTTAACAAATGATACTTAATCAGTTTAAGTGTAGTATGCTGTTTACTATGTAATGTCAGCTAGGAAACATTCAACTAATTTTTTAAAAATAACTAAGGAACATTTATAACCCAGAAATAGTTTGGAAAACTAGAACCTGTCCTGTCTTTTGGCCCATACATAGTTTCTTCATTTTCCCTTATATGCTTCATTTGTACTTTCTGTTCATTCCTTTGAACACTGATGTAACTAATCTGGCTTATAACATCGTGAATGAGCACATTTCATTCTTCATAGCAAAACTCAGGTAGGTCCATTCTCATTGTGTACTGAGGATGCCCAGTCACAAGTAGGAGAATCCCGAGCCAACATTTAGCCATGTAACAGTGGACGTGCCAGAGAACAAACCTGTGCCTCCTCTTCTGGGTCTGGCCAAGTTTGGTGGCAGAGATCCTACTGTCTTGTCTTTCTGTCAGATTCTGATATCTTTACTTTTTTCTCCTCATGGGCCAAAATTCCAGCTGGATCTTTTAAAGGTTTTAGTGTCAATATAGAAATTGCATGCACAGTTTTTAATATAAGGAACTTGCTTTAATTTTTAGCATTCTTAACATAATCAAATTGATGGCTCAGGTTATTAAAAATAATGTATTCCTGAAATGAGTATTTGCTTTTCTGAATTGGTAAGATTGAATAACAATGTAGGTTTAACCATCTGTGTCCTTGCAGAAGGGCATGGTGCCAGAGAATGCTGTAGAAACCTTGGCTGGAAGCCTGGGGCAACGGGAAGCAAATCCAGAAGATGAAAAACCTGTGGTGGATAAAGTCAAGGTAATGGCAGCTAAAATGCTTCTACAAAATGACTTATTAACCATCTACCTCTGTCCTCCAATAAGTTACCAGTTTGTCTTTAAAAATATATCTGCAAAGCTCTGTCAGTGGTCTTTCTCTGATACTGCATATATTCTGTTTAATAGAAAGTGCCAGTTTTGATCCACTATAGTAGATAGGTAGCACACCTGTGTCCAAGCTCCATGAATTCCATCTTTGTCTACCAGTGTTCATCCTTTGTTGAGGGCTTCTAAGAGCAGTAGTATGTACCTAATACTCCTCTGTACATGCCCTTAGCCCAGCTGGTGAGGTGGTATCTCAGCCTGCAAAGCTAGAAACACAGCCCGATTTTAAGCTGTTTTGGACCTGTTAATAATGGAATGTGTTTGAAACTAACAATAGATTACCTCAAATTTACTCTGAGGAATGCATTGTATAGGAGACAGAGATACTAATACTAAAAAAGATCACTTTTACTTAGGATAAAGCTAAAGAGAAAGACCATGAAAAACTTGGTGAAAAAGAAGAAACAATTCCTCCTGATTATAGACTAGAAGAGGTCAAGGTAAGCAGGTTGAATATTTTTTTATTATTTATTCTCTAAATAAACTTTATATATATAAAGAGGGAGATGAGAACAGATCTGGAATATAAAGATCCCATTTCATTATTTTCTGACCCTAAATTGTATCAGCAATAATACCATGTTAGAATATCAGATATAGAGCTAAAACATTCTCTTCTACAATTTGTTCATTTTAATTTCATATGTGTGTATATACAGAAGTTACATCTTTTCCCCTCCTTCTCTCTCCAACTCTTCTGATCTCTCTGATCTTCTCCTTCAAATTCATAACCTCTTTTTCTTTATTAGTATCACACACAGACACACATGTGCACACACACACACACACACACACACACACACACACACACACCTCACTTGGACTCTTTACCACCTTTTCAGCTAAGACATGGTCAAGAAGTAGATTCCTCCTTTTAAAAAGGGTTAAAGCTACAAGTGAATTCATAGGGCAAGAGGAGGGTTGTGTTAGCTATAAGAATGCAGAGATATTTCAATCATTTACATAGCACATTTGAAATGAAGAAAATAAAGCAAAACATTTTGACCACTTTCCTAGGAGAAATATTTGCATGTACTGTTGTACTCATTTATTTTTGTACATATAAATACATGGGATGTATCATTAATTTATAGACTTTTTTATTAAAGAGGCTAAAATCCTTTATTGTTTTTGTTCTGTTACTCAGAAGTACCACTTGAAACCATATTTGAGGCTTGACATAATCTGAGACCCAAATTTGAGGATGATTCACCCAGAAAACAAGCTCCTTGAGGGTTGATACTTAGCTGATATTTATTATGATCCCAGTGTTCCCTTATAAATAAGAGGTTTGCTGATACTCCAATGAAACATACTACTTTAATAGTTCACATCTTTGAGTTTATTTCTGTTCTTCTGGGTCACAAGCCACACTGAATATACTATTAGACTCTTTGACCAAGATAACAAGTGACAATAGAATTTAAACAATAAGCCAAGCCAGCAACCTGGAAATGTGACAAAGGAATGAATAACTAACAAAGAGTAAGATGAGTTCAAAGGACAAAATTCACACTAAATAACCTGACTGGATATGAGTGGAATTACAGGGCATAGACTCTCTGCTATGATACTGTTTCTTCAATGAACAACCTATGTTAAAATATACATAGGATTAGCCTGTTAATTCAGTGAAATGTGTATAGGTTCTATATTTGGGCTAATATATAAAATAATTAATGTCATGTTTTTACTCTGAATAGGATAAGGATGGAAACCCGCTCCTGCCAAAAGAGCCCAAGGAACAACTTCCAGTAAGTAATTTGCTTTCTCTGAGTCAGTCTTCTGTGGCCTATGATTGGCAATCTGGGAAGGGTGTAGTTTTCCCTTATACTGGGCTTCTCAGAATATGATGCTGTGGATGCTGAGCAGGAGGTTTGCCAGCATTAGTTTTGTTGACTATGTCCTCTGCTTCTTGCAGCCCTTGAGTGATGACTTCCTTCTTGATGCATTGTCTCAGGACTTCTCTAGTCCTGGAAACACAGGATCTCTTGTAAGTAAGGACCTCCCAGTTACCTGGTTTTCTTTTCTTTCCTTTCCTGTTGTTTCTTCTTTTTTTTTCTTTTCTTCTTTCTTTCCTTCCTTCCTTCCTTCCTTCCTTCCTTTCTTTCTTTCTTTTTTTCTTTCTTTCTTTTTCCCTAGATTTTGAGGTAGGGTTTCTCTGTAGCCCTTGGAACTTTAACACTGAATTATGTTGTCTCCTTACCAAGGAATGTCTAAGCAGATTTGAGATGAAGTAATTTACTTTTTGAAATGTTTTTTTCTTTTAGAAAATTAGCAGTCAAAGAAAAATTGTCAGTATGAAAAATTTAGTTGATGAAATAGAAATAACTAAGTATGATAAATACCAGACTAAAAATTGGTTTGGGAAACTGTTATAAACTCTGTTGGCAAGGTCTTATATATTGACTCACAAATTCAAATAGAATAGAGTAACTACTGTATATACTGTCTCTGTTGCTCATAGTAAAATAGAAAAGAAATTATGGGGAAAGTAGAGTTTTAAAAATGTTCTCCAAATAATACTAAATTCAAGAAGTAAATTCAGAATATACTATTGAAAATTAAAAAAAAATAGCCAAAGCAATATTCATGTATTTTGTCATTCATCTTTAAAAATGAAACAAGGTAAATTTGATAAATCTGAAATCTGTTGAATTTTAATTTTCTAGCAGCCGTAGTATAGAGAGTAGCAAATTTGAGCCTTTGTGGAACTTAGCACTGAACATGCCAGGGCAGAAGCACAGCCTTGTGGCTAACTGACCACAAACTATTTCTTTTGGAAACCCAGGTGCTTTGTTAAATACTGGCAATTGCAAATGCATGTTTTTATGTTTCAAAGCCAGTTGTTAAATGGTTCTTTAAAATGTCAAATCTTAAAAAGTTCTGGTGGGTGTAATAAAGGAAAGAGAGAATACAGTAAACTCAAATATTTACATTTAGAAAAATCACAGGCAGTACAAGAGTTGAACTGATTTGGGGAGAAACTGCAAAACAATTTTTTAAAAATTCTAGGCAAAAACATAATTAGTACAATTTGTGAAACCTAAGCAAAAGCAAAACTAAAGAAAATGTGAAAACTGCTTATTCTTCTAAGGGTCAGGATCTGAGTAGTTTCTCTGAGACATATATAAGTCAAGAAAAGGAGGATGTTCTGCAAAGTTGCTTCTTACAAATAATCCTTACCACTTTAAAAATGTAATCAAGCATGACAAAGTCAGTAAAAGTCACTTTAGTTGACAAGTATAAAGTATTCACATGTACTATGAGAAGTAGTAAAATCATTATTTTTCTAAATCATAAATATTCATTGGCAAGAAACTTTTCAGTATATCATATAATAGAGCCACTAGAAATAATCAAATAGTTATGCCCATATAAAAGATATATTTAAAGTCCAGGTGTAATGGTGCATGCCTCTAATTCCAGCAAGAGGCAGGTGGATCTCTGTGAGTTCAAGGCCAGCCTGATATACATGGTAAGATCCTGTCTAAAAAACTGAAATATGACTGGAGAGTTTTCTCAGTGGTTAGGCTCTCTTAACCATTTGCTCTTACAGAGGATCCAGGTTAGGACCTACATGGCTTTTCACAAATTTCTGTAACTGTTGGCACAATGAATCTGATGTCTACTTCTTACCTCCACAGACGTCAGGAATACACTTAGTGTGAATATGTACATTCAGATAACAAACATCCTTTTTTAAAAAAGAAACAAAACTATATATTTGAAGTTTAACATACATTCATGCTTGAAATAAAAACCTTGACATTAAACCATTTCCTTAATGGTATCTGTTCACTGGCAAGAACAAGATATTTAATATAAAAGGAGACATTTTTTAAAACTATAAAACTTTGATTTCTGTTAAATGTTATAAGGGAAAATCATTAGAAACAGCTGAAAAGTAATTAACAGACATTCAAAAAGAAATGCCTGCATATATTTGTAGGTATAGCTGTTTATAGATAAGACATATAAATGACATGTGTGTTAATTTCTTCTTAAAAACAAATCAGTAAAATTTATTAATAGATTTTATACTTAAATAGAAAATGAATAGAAAAATAAAGGCACAGAAATAGGATTTATTTATCTAAAATGGCTTCACTTTGCTTCTAAAAGGACAATGGCTATTTCCTTGTACCATTAATATATTATTTTGTTATTAAAATATTTCTAAAGTACTTTCTGCAATGTAATGAAGTTATTTTCAAATATATTTGAGAAGTAAATGGAATAGGCAGTTATAAAGTAGTTCCAAGAGTTGTATTTTAAACTGATATTGTGGTCATAATCTTATATGCAACATGTTAATAATAATTTTTTTAATAAAAGGAATTTGAAGATGCAAAACTTTCTGCTGCCATCTCAGAAGTCATTTCCCAGAGGCCTGCTCCTAGCACCCATGCAGCAGCCCCACCACCTGACACCAAAGAGGTAAACAAGATGCCTTTCTTGGGAAATAGTCTGAAAACAGCAACAAGAAAGAAATAAGGCACTTGTCTAGCACAAATTAAAACAGGAAAATTTATTAGAAAGGTCTGGCACCTTGTGTTACAGACTTAGACTAGTGATTCTGGGAGACCACAAGTCCTGTCTGTGAAGTCAAAGAGAAACCAAAGAGAAACAACATTAAGATATTTCACTTCCAGCCCAGGAACTTAATGTTGCTATTGGTCTATTGTAAGTGCAGTGATGTAATTTCTCTCTCTCTCTCAATCTGTGTGTGTGTGTGTGTGTGTGTGTGTGTGTGTGTGTGTGTGTGTGTGTGAGAGAGAGAGAGAGAGAGAGAGTATGTACATAACAAAGAGATGCAACAGAATGAATCAGGGAATCAGCAGAAACCCAGGCCACCACTATCACTTCAGTTCCTATCCAGAGGTTCCCTGAGGCTGCTCCTAAACTTGAGCCACAAACTTGAGCCTTCAAGATATTTTAACATTGGTTCCTTTCCCTTGGCTTTTTCCATTAGAGAATTTTGTGTGTATGTGGGAGGGGGTGGTTAGAATGTCAATAAAACTAAGTGAAAAGGTTTATTTTAATGAATTATATATGAGCAACAGAGTTAACTAAACTATCATAATTCATGCAAACTTTCTTTGCTGTGTCGAAAAGCCTGTCAGAAAAATTCCATATGTGCAGAGTATGCTGAAAAATATTTTTAAAAAGCCATATAATTATGAAATCCCCCTTGCAGGAAAGTCTTTGAAAGGATCTAGAAAAACATAAATATGACAGAGAATGGCAGGGAAAGGTTTGACATGCTTTCTTTTTATTAGTATTAAATTATTTTCATTTATTTTACATACCAACCACAGTTTCTCCTCCCTTCTCTCTTCCTGTTCCCTCCTCCCACCTCCCCTCTACCCTCCACCGCATCCACTCCTCCTCTTCAGAAAGGGGACAAAGCCTTCTGTGAGAGTCAACAAAGCATGGCATATCAAGTTGAGGCAGGACCAAGCTTCTCCCCAAAGGCTGGATGAGGCATACCAGCATGGGGGATAGGTTCCAAAAAGCCAGCTCATGCACCAGGGACAGGTCCTGGTCCTACTGTTAAAGGCCCCTAAACAGACCAAGCTACACAACTGTCACCCACATGTGTAGAGCCTAGGTTGTTTCCATGCAGGCTCCCTAGCTGTCTGTCCAGAGTTCATGAGATCCCATTTGCTCATACAATTCCTCTCTTCAGCTGACTTTCAGTCCAAGGACCTGGCTTCTATTCGTTCTTTAGCAATGTATGTTAAGCAGCTCACTTAGCTTCCCTTCTTCTGAAACATACTGACTGTTGTGTTGCTCTGAGGATTCCCATGAACAGCAAAGAAGACTGGATGAAGTATGCTAGCACGTTTTTGGAATAATTACAGAACAGTGTAGGATACCTTGTACATTATAGACTTTAAACATTTTAAATTGAATCTGTATGGATGTAAACTAAACTCATATAGACATAGACAGCCCACATTTTGAACCTATTATGTTAAGAACATCTTGAGCAAACTTTGTAGAGCTTTACTCCAATAACAAGGTCAATACGATGCATTATTCACTTGCTGTGCTCTCAGCTGTGTGACTTGTAGTGTTTTGTGCTTCAAGACATGGTGGGATAATGGCACTGAGTTTATGGCTGTTCTTTGTCATGTGCCCACTTCATCTGATCTGAGACATATTCATGCATTACTGAAAACTCTGCTTGCCAGCCACCCAACTATATCAGTAGATTAAAAGAGAAAGTGATTTATTTGTTTGTGGCACCTCTAAGTAAGATTTAGGTCATTTATCCTGCCCCTGATATTTCCACTACAAGCCTTCCTTAACCTAGTGATATCTTCATGAGGCAGCTGGTTAGGAGAGGCAGATGTTGTCACTGTTCTTTGTCTTTTTCGCCATCAGCATATCCACTCTCTGACAGTGCATACCTGTGACTTAATCCTAGATGTACATACTGAAATGATGGAGTTCCTGGGTGATTTCAGAGAACAGAATGGCCAGCTTGTAATTATTTCATAATCATTTACCGTTTAGGACAAAGACAAAGAATTCAATGATGCCTTGGATGAACTTTCTGACAGTCTTGGAGAAAGACTGCCTGACCCAGATGAGGACAAACCCGTAGAAGATAAAGTGAAGGTAAAAGAGAGTCCCTTACCTTCCAAAGAGAAGAAAGACACCTTGGCATTGTCTGGGGATGGTGAAAGCTGGGTAATTCCATCTAATTTTTCTTTTGATAGTGTAGGTTACATTACTATATTCTCAATGAAGATTGTTTGTGGTGCAGATTGCATTATAGGAAATGTTCCTATTTCTAGACTTATATAATGAAAGCACAGTTCTGTTTAAGTTTTATCGCTCCCAATATTTTTTTCTGGTTTTATTTGGAAATAAGGCCATATTATTCAAAGGATGTTTGCTGAGTGGCTATACTTTCTATTCATACTGGCAAAGATTACACACGTAGCACAGGTTTCTCTTGCACCTTTTTTTGCAAGCATAACTTAATCTCAATTCAAACTCTACGTGAGAACTTTTATTCTGCAGAGGTATGTCTATAAGGACATAATGAACTAACTGCAGTGTATTTAATGTATATAAACATTTATACTTACAACTCAATATTTAATAAGCCACTTCAACTGACTTGATCATATTTTAGAATCAAAAAATAACTGGAGATGGGGGGATGACTCAGTAAGTAAAGTGCTTGCCACACAGTCTTTACAACATGAGTTCAAATCTTTGGCCATGTAATGTGAATGTCTGTAATTCACAGCCCATGCACAGATATCAGAGAAACAAACAGGAGAGTTGTTGGAAACTTGTGGACCAGCTAGCCTGGCGTATGCATTGGAAAAGCAACAGACCCTATATCAAACAAAGTGGAAATTAAGGAATGACGTTTAAGGTGGTTCTCTAACCTCTACATGCATGCTGTGACATGCACATGCACCCATGCATGAACATGAGCAAACACACACACAAACCATACACACAAAAATAATAAAATAATAAAAGAGAAGTAATATGGAATATTGTACAACCATAGCCAATTCTCACCAGCCAACTCCTTGGACCTAATGGGGTAGTCCTCACACTAACTGGGCAGGAGGCCAAAGGAAGATCTTCTGCCTTCTCTTTTGTCTTTCTTGTACCACACAGCTATTTCAGTACCTGGATCCACTTTCGTACTCCTAGTATTAAAGGTGTATGCCACCACCACCTGGCTCTGTTTGGCCTTGAGCTCACAGAGATTCAGAAGATCTCTGCCTCCTGAATGTTGGCATGATTTTCCACTCCCTGACCTTTATGACTTCACTCTGAGGGTGACTCTGTTCTCTGATATTCCAGACTATTTTTATTAAGTATACAATATATCACCACCAAGTAACTTTCTTAGCATCTGAAGTAATGTCTCAAAGACAGGGCATTTTCATTGTCACTCTATCATCATTATATTAATATAGAAACTAATTTAACCTATATTTTAAGAACTAAATTATAATGCTGTGCAGAGATTAATATGTACTCCACAGAATATGATAGAGACCAAGGAACCTCACAGATACGGGTACAAGGATGGGCATGGCTTGCTCAGCAGCAGGTATGCTCAGGCCAGTCTCTTCTGTCTTGCTCCTTTAAAACAGAGTTGTGAATATTATCTCTCAGTCTGCCAAGGCATGGAGACCTGACTTTTAATATGAAAAGCAAAAACTCAATCAGAAAAAAAATTAATATTTTGGGCCTTTAGCTACCAGTAAGGTTTCTAAGGATAACTATTTGATCCTTTCATTTGAAAATTCACAGATATGGACTGACATATAAAAAAATAAGTATTTACATTTTTCAGCAGCTTTCTGCTCACCATCCATTCTGTTGCTCTTTTTCTGTTTGGCTTCAGGAAAATACAATAACTGCAGTGTCTACACTTTGAATTGTATTTTATAAGTGAAAAATGAACTGAAAATGTTTAAATCTTTTCAATATTTACAGGAAAAAATTAAAAAGGAACATAGAGAGAAACTGGGAGAGAGAGATGATACAATCCCACCCGACTATAGGCATCGACTGGATAACGGTGGGCAGGTAAACTAAGACATGCACTCTAGATTTAGCCACTGTTCTAACTTCTCTGGAAGGAAATGGAGGCTACACTCTTACAGTGCATAAAAACACATCATAGCAGTACATTTTGTGTCCCTCCAGAAGTGTAAACAGGCCATCTACCCCTCTGCTATATTTTCTTGAGATGGTCTTAATAGATGCTCATGTTCTTATCCCTGCTATAAATCACTGTTGAATAATGCTTACTGTTTCTTAATAATGATTCCAAGAAATATATGGTTAAGAATTAATTTTTCAACAAAAGTCTCTAAAAATGACTGCAGCAATGAGATGTCAAAAGAAGCTTTTGTGTAAAAAGAGCAGAGGAGAGTGAGAGGGTTAGGGTTAGGGTTAGGGAGACTGCCCCACATCTTGTCTCCCTTCTTTGATAGTACTTCCGAGCTGGAGGACACACAAGACTTCTCTGTAGTTACCATCTGTTTCCCCAACACAGAGTCCCCAGATTTTTGTTTTCCTAAGCCATTCTGTGTACCTTCCCTTTTCTCTTTGGGGATGGATGAATCATCCTTCCCAGGCCTGCCAATCAAATGGAGCAAGGGAGTCCAAAGTTTCAACTGTATGCTCTGAAGCTTTTGATGGGTAAGTCCCTTCTTGGCCAAAGCCTCAGTGCCTGCTGGAATAGGAGTCCTTTGTTTTAACTGCATTAAGCATTCCTAGCAATTTTGTATCTTGCTGTCTGTCACTATCTCCCATGTTAGTATTGCCACATCATCATGCTTACCATCTTTGGAGGTGTTTCAATTAGTGCCCTTGCCTTAAGATGGATAAAAGCTCCATAAGTTAGTGGTATTTGTAATTCCTGTCTGAAAATAATCCTCAGATCTTTTGAAAATATAGTGAGTATCAAGCTTGGAGCAGGCCTATAGTCAGTTATTTGGAAGACTGAGGAAAAAGCATTGAAAGTTCAAGGCAAGCCTGAGCAGCTTAGTGGGTTTTTCGTTTGTTTGTTTTCCAGCAACAACTAACAAAAACCAAAAGGGGGGATGGTGGAAAGAGGGCAGGGCATATAGCTCAGTGGAACTCTTGCCTAGAACATATCATGTTCTGGGTTCATTCCCAGTATCAACATCCCAAAGCATCTTTGGTGACGTTTTAAGTGGATATAAATTTTAATGTCTGGTGGCAGGCAATTCCTACAGAGGCTCTGTGTCACTTCCAGAATTAAATCCTTGTGTCCTTGTAGCTATTTAAGTGGTTAAGTAGTTAAGTGGTTTTCAAGGTGAAGATCTGGTAGAGATCTGGCTTAGATACCTAGCTTATCCATTCTGTATGGTCCTCAAATAATAGATTCCCAAAATACTTTCTATGACTGAATGAGCCTATACAAAGAGAGGTGATTAACCAAAAGTTTGCCTTGTTTTTAAGGGCAAACCAGAGAAGCCTCCTACAAAGAAATCAAAGGTAAATATTATGATGTATTCTTTATTGTTTTTAACATAGATGTAGTTTTCTTTTAAGCTTTAAAGAAGATAAAATTTGTTAAATATTTTTGTGCTCTGACAATGTGTGCAGATAAGCTTATATTACTAACTCTAATTTATTTCACACAAATGCCTTTTAAAGATAGTTCCAGATTTCTGAATGAGAAAACTTGTAGTAAAGAGTGTAGAATGAACCAGTTATGGTAGGACATGTCTATGATTTCAACACTTGGTAAAGGAAAAAGAAAAATAAGAAATTAACGGTTTCATAGTGAATTTGAGATGAGCTCAGGTAACGTGAGACTGGATGCTCAGGTTTTTATACTTCATGTCTCCTTACATAATGCAGTGTTTATAGGAAACTAAATGCCAATAAACTTTTCTTGTTAAACATATTTTACTGTTAAGTATGTGAAACTTTGCTCTATGGCAATCTCCACGTATTTCTACTAACATCTTAGAAGCCTGATCATGACCGGGACCCCATTGATGCCCTCTCAGAAGATTTGGAAAGCTGCCCTTCAACTACAGAGACCTCACAGAGTACAGCAAAGGTACCCATGGTTTTTCATACTGTTTTATTTTTTAAATATACATGAGCATGTATGTATATACCTATGAATTTTTATGGTGTGGAATGAATAGAATAATATTATAATCTATAAAAAGTTATAATTCTATTGTCCAAAGCACTATTATTTGATGTATTTCCTTGTCTTTGTTGATAAATATTTTTATAAAGTTGTCCTCATGGTTTATTATACCTAGTTTAGGAGCATTTCACCACGGTTCTGAACGTGGCCTATGACCTCCAAAGCCATTATTTTTGATTGCACATGGTTTTGTTAGTGACAATAAGTCTATCTGTGTTCATTTTTCATGATAGTCTTTAACCCTTAGATCCTCTTCTGATCCTTCGTTCTTCAGAGTTTCCTTCTCTCCCCTCTGGTCCAGTTGGCTGACTTGGGCTCTTCAGGACCACTTCTGGTCTTTGTCCTCTGTTAGGCCATCCTGGTAGCCTTTGCACACTCTCTTCCCGCACCAGCCACTTCTTTTCCACTGAGCTGGGTACTGCATATAGTAGTTGTGTCTTTGATTTTTGTGCCCAAATTAGCAGAGTACTGATATTTATTAAGTGCTCAAAACATGTAATTTGAAATATATATATAAAAAACTAAATCCATTTATTTGTTCCATCAATATATGTTACTAAAATGAATGAACACGAATGTATAATTCAACAGCTGTGGTGCACTTAACCTATGGAGCACATGGTGTAAATCTCACAAAAGGAAGGGTGGATGTTATAGTTTGTTCCTTGTTGTTGGGGCTGCTTTTCAACACAGCTGGTGATCATGCCCCCCACACCAAGTGATTTACTTTCCAGACCCCCTCAGTCTCGTGCTTCTCTCATCTGGAAATGTCCAGTTGATGTTTCTGTCTCCTTTTCTTTTCTCTTTTTCCCCTTGTCTCCCTTTATTTTCCCATTTCTTTCCGCTCTTCCCATGTTTTGGCTTTTTCCCCATTCTGTTCTAATCCATTCTTTCCCTTTGTTTCCTGTTTTGGGTAAATGTACTGTGCTTTTGCATGCAACCTATACATTTTTTGTAACAATTTCTATTGTTGGATTCATTCCTCTGCTAACACTGAGAACAGGATTTTGTGTTTTGTTTTTCCTCCTTAGCACATAAAAGTCAGCCTAAGTAAAAAGTCAGCCTCTAGTTTTCTAAAATAAAATTGTGGGCAAATATTTGGGGTTCACATGCAATGATGGGATATATTAAACACTAAAGTGACCCACAGTCTTTTCTTATTAGCCTTTCTAATGTCTTGACTACAATATGGATATATTTATTGTTATTTTAAAGATCAGTACCAAGCTGCTCATTTTTATTCAGTTAAGTTGGAGGTGTGTAGGCTGTTAGCAAGAGTAGTCTGGATTCAGTTGATGAGCAATGTCTCCATGAACTGGTGATGGCAGTAGCCTCATTATATTTCCATTGCTTTAGGATAAGTCCAAGAAGACGGGTTCAAGTTCCAAAGCATCTAAGAATGAAGTGAAAACAAAGGACTCCTCCAAGGTAAACAGGGCCATAACCATATACCAGGATTAGTTTAACAAGGTCAAGAAAGTAAGGTTTACTGTTAGTGACTTAGATTGTTATTGTAGACTTTTTAGAGTGAAAGACTTACAGCAATACCTGTCTCCTAGCATGATTACTAAAATAAATAAATAAGAAATATGTGTCTGGTGGGGGCTGGAGCAATGGCTGAGCTGTTAAAAGCACTGACCACTCTTTGGGAGATCTGGATTTGGTTTCAATACTCATGTGTAACTCCTGTTCCAGGGGATAGAATGCCCTCTTCCAGCCTCTGGAGGCATGGGCATGTATGTAGTACACAGATATATGTGCAGGCAAAACATTAGTACACCTAAAAATTTTGAAAAAGGATTCTAAAAGTTTAAGTTGAAGCTTTAAAGTTAGGAACATATATTTTGTAGAAGAACATACAAAATATATGTTTCTAACTTTATATATATATAAAATGTTTTTAGTAACTGGTCCTTTGAAAATATAAATGAAGTGTCTCATTCACACAATTCAAGTTATGTGGTCCATGCTTTTGTTAAAGTAACACAAGAGCCTGTGATTTATATTGATTTTAGAACAGGGAAATTATTCTAGTTTGATTTCTGACCAAAAGTCCCTAAATGAGCAAAGAGTTCATTTGGCTTACACTTCTAGGTCACATTCAGTCCTTGAGAAAAGTCAGGAACCAGAGCAGAAAGTTGAAGTGGAAACCATGTAAATAATGCTTCTTGCTAGCTCTCTCATAGGCCCATGCTTCGCCAGCTTTCTTAGACAACTCAGGCCCCTTAGCCAGGAACTAATGTTGCTCACAGTGGCCTCAGCCCTCTTATATCAGACATGCCCACAGAGAAGTTTGAACTGAACAGTCGAAATTGAGAATCCCTTCTCAGGTGCCTCTATGCAATGTGAGGTTGACAGAGTTCAAGCTAGGGCAGAAGGTAGTTTATAAAGTTAGAGAAGATGTTAGAGTTTTCACAGTCCAATGTATTAGTGGGCACCATTTGGGAGAGAGATTGGTAAATGAGATAGTTCATATAATGACCAGAATTATGCCACTAATACGTTAGATAATGAAGTATCAAAGAGAAAAGATTGACTCTGACCTATCATTTTAGGGGATCCATCTAATAATTTATTGTCCTGTTTTTTTGTACTCTGGTGAGGCAGTGCTTTATAATAGGAGTCTGTTTGGGGGCAAAATGCTCACCTCATAAGTCAGGAAACACAGAAGAGATGGGATACCACAACCCTGAGTGAGATAAGACTATACCCCCAAGGCTTAAGGATATCATATACGGTCCTGCCTTATAAAAAGTCTGTAGTACCCCTCAGTAGTTCTGGCTCTTTGAGGAGCATCCAATATCCAGTTGGTATAGCAGTACATAATTTTCCATGTTGTGCAAAGTAGAATACAAACTAATTTGTAGAAATTACAGGTTCAAGCTAAGTCATATGTAGCACAGTAGCTGGGCACATTTTATCACTAAAATTTTTTAAGCTATAGTCAGGAATGGATATTGGCTTAGACAATTTTCATGTTCCTTCCAATTCTGTGTATGACTGAAATAACTACAGTCTTCTGACCATAATGAGAAATTAATGGCCGTAATGAGAAATTAATAGTCTAATTGCATCAATACTCCTTCTTTCTTTTCTTTTTGAGATGATAACATAATTAAATCATTTTCCCCTTCCATTTTCTTCCTTTAAACTCTCTGATAGATCCCTCCTTGCTCTCTTTCAAATTCATGGCCTCTATTTTTAATGATTACATCAGCACTTCTTAGCAACAAGCTAATGAAGTCTTCATGCAATTGATTTTATTACAGAGTACAAAAGCACTATGTCTCACATAGGCTAAAATTTTAATCCCTGAAGGTGCCTTATCAACCCATTACAGAAAATAGAAAATGTAACTGCCCTACAGATTAGAGATGAGCCAGCTAGCTCCTTCCCAGTGCAGAAAAGGAGGGGGTCATTGTGATGAAAACTGTTCCTCTGATTCCAGAAACACATCTGTATAGTCAGAAGTTTCTTTGTCCCACCTGACTGGACCTGCAGCCGCTTAATCTCAAAGAAACACACAGATGCTTATATTAGTTACAAGCTGTTTGGTCTATGGCTCAGGCTTATTACTTGCTAACTCTTATACTTTAAGTTAACCCATATTTGTATTTATGTTTAGATACTTGGCTTGGTACCTTTTGTCAGAGCAGCATTCTCATTTGCACTTATTATTGGTCTTAGTAATAAAAACCTGGAGGCGGATATTGGCTTAAATACTAAAAGACCAGAGAGACAAAAGAGCAAGGCACAGCCACATCTTACCTCACCAACTCCTCAGCCTGAAAAGAAGCGAGCATCTGTCTCTGTCACCCTGATATTCCTCTCTCAGCCCAGCCATATCACTTTCTGACTCCACCTTCCTAGTGCTAGGGTTAAAGTCTGGTGCCTTCCAAGTACTAGGATCTAAGGCATGAGATCCCAAGTGCTGGGAATAATGGTGTGTGCTACCGCTGCCTGGCCTCTGTGGTTAACTAGTGGCCAACTCTGCCCTCTGAGCTTCTTGCAAGCTTTATTTGTTAAAGCACAAAATATCACCATATACCCCCTCTATCTTCTGTTTGTTTAATCCCCAGGAGCCCATTTTTTCTCACTAAACTTCTCTGGTGAAACACTGATTTAGAAATGAAAGCATTAACTCTAGCTTTGTTTCCCCCATAGAAGACAGAAGAAGCATCCAGTCCAAAGGCTGACAAAAATAAAAGCTAAAGTTACACATTTGGTAAGTTGAATTTTCACTATAAGTAGCAAGAACTGTCCCTTCTAGCAACTTGCATTATGGGGAAAGACACAAAGGTATCTCTCGAGTATTTCATACTTGTAGACTACTCTCAGGAAACACAAGTTGCAAAGTTCAAAGCATTCCATTCTCTAAAAAACACTAAAGTGATTACTGTGTTGTTAGATTTTATATACATATATGAATTATTTAAGGAGCTGAGTGGTGTTGGCACATGCTTTTAATTCCAGCATTCAGGAGGCAGGGACAGGTGGGTCTCTGTAAGTTGTAGGTTGGTCCTGGTCTACAGAGTAAGTTCCAGGATAGCCAAAGCTACAGAGCAAAACCCTTCTTGGAAAACCAGAACAAACAAAAATCTTTAAAGTATTCAGAGTTCAGAAGAAATCATATGTTAGAAGCTAGTGAAATCTTTTAAATCCAGATGATTGACATTTTTTTTTTTTTTTTTTTTTTTTTTTTTGCAAAGCAAAATGCCACTAATAAATCTGAAATACCAGTCATGCTGAATGGTGGAAATCATAGAATAGAGGCAATTTATCTTTTTAACCTCTTTTATTTGTCTCAATTTTGGAAAGAACAATGATTGATTCTGACTTATCCTTCAATAGATAGGCTCTGAGCTTCCTTCAAGTCATAAAATGAAACTGCTTGTTCAACAAAGCCTAAAAAAATTTAAATGAGGCTGGCATGGTGAGAGCAGGTAAAAATTCTTGGCACCAAGCTTGACCACCCAAGTTACATCCTTAGGACCCATGTGGTAGATCCACAAAAGCCTTCTGACTCCCACATGTACACTGTGTCATACACACCCAAAATGAAAGCATAAACTGGGAATCTTTTTAAAAGAAAAAAATGTGGGTTAACTCAGGTCCTGCTCTTTTACCATGATCCATTTAGTTTCTTGTAGAGGAATCAACACACCAACTAGAAATACTCCATATTTTCTCAGAGTTAAGTGATGATATTATGTTAATAACCCATTCATATTTCCTTGTATTTTCAGAGTATATGAATAGAAATTCTTCAGCTGGTGGATGATGAATTTTGAAGAACAAAGGCTTTGGTGACAGTTTTTCTGGGTGGCTTTTAGACAGTGGTATTTCTTATATCTTTGGACCACTGAAACATTTGTCTGTTATTCTTTTCCAAAAAGAAAATGAATTTGTCTGGTTTCTGTGTTAAGGTATTGAGTATGGATAAATTTCAAAGATTTCCAATTGCTTTTAGGTGGGAGAATGAAGCTTTATATTTGTAAGAAATATATTTGACAGTTTCTTAAAACACCAAAAAAAGAAAAAAAAGAAAACCTTTGCAAACTTTTGCACATTATACCTGCAGTGCCTGTATATCTCACTAGTATTTTTGGTTTGTACTTAATTTTCTTTTTAGCATTTGAAAAATAATGCTTTCATCTTTTGCCAGTATTCGGTTTCTTATTACCTCTTTTCTTCCTGGGCTTTTGAACTTTATTTGATTCATCTTTGGGTTAATGTGGATATGTCAAATATAAATATTGTATGTTGGGCACATAACTTCTTTGGAGCTGCTAGTAATAAATTAATGATAGATAACCTGGGCAAACCAGGGAACACCAGTCTCCTTCCATACCTCATCTCTCCTTTACTAGGAATGAGGACATCTTTCTACTCATGGTCAGAAAGGACACACTGAGACTTGAACCAAGTCAAGCAGAAGAGCAAAGCACTAGCTAGTGATGTCACTGCACAACAAGTTTCAACAATAAAGTTGAATTCTTAGAATTCTTCTATGGTTTGAACTATACTGGTTTACCATTGCATTCAAGTATGGTTCCCGTTATCTACATAAACCACAGATTTAAATCATTTGTTTAGAACTATTGGCTACATTGTCTACATGCGGCTTTATAGAAGTCAAACTTACCAAACACAAAAATGAATTTTTAAAAAAATAGTGTGTACACACACACAATATGTATATACTGAAATAGGTTGAGGTATCCTAACATCTTCGAATGGTATCTCAGATTTTTCTGAGTACTGCACTGGTTCACTGATGGAATTTTGATAAATAGTTCTGTCTATACTTCCTGGCATTGAATGCTAGAATAGATGTCAGTAAAATGTGTGTGTGTGTGTGTGTGTGTGTGTGTGTGTGTGTGTGTGTACCAGACTTAAACTAATTTGTTTCCAGAGATCACAGCCTTCTTTGCCATCAATGCAAAGATTTTTAGGAGGATTTAATTAACTTTACTAAACATAAGTAAATAAATTCATCAGTAATTCCTAAGAGGGGTAAGAGCAAAAGTAATAACACTCATAATGAACATATTTGTTAACTGTCTCCAAAAGTGCTCTACAAATCATCCATGTACCTTCTACTCACAAAAAGTGCTGAATCTCTATTCCCCTAAAGAGTGTAGTCATTGTTCTGTTTTCAAGTTATTGACAAGAAAAGAATATACTCTCTAAGAGATTTGAACCCATTGGTATCTAATACTTGGATCTGGGCAGTATAAGTGTTTGCTCTTTTCATTTCTAAAGATATGCTGAAACCTTTGACATTGACAAATATACATCCAAGGCTATGCTGTAGTATACAAACATCTATACACATATAGGAATATTTTTAAATGATGTAACAAAATATATAAATGTAAGAGTATGTTAAAGTTTCACATACACTCAAGCTACCTAGAATACTTTTCTTATGGGGAATATTCTCAAAACTTAAGCATTTGCTGGTGATTCACAGTGACTTTCATAAGCCATGGGATCTAAATACTTTTTTTTATTATTCTTTACCTTTTACTTTTTAAATCCATTTATTTGAGAGAAAATAATGCAACTATCTCCTTAGAAGTAAAGAACAGGTGGATTTTAATACCCAAAATGTTGCTGCACATATAGTATTTTAATCTGTTTAAGAAATGGGATTTTCCAAAAGTGAAAGTGACCAAAGCAAAAATCAGTATTTATGTTTCATTAATCAAAATATAAAACACAATTAAAGGAAAATATTTTACATGAAAATCTTGGCTGTGTGTTCTTTTTAAGATGTAGTCTGTAGAAAAAGTTATCAGTGAATTATCCTTATTTTATTCTCAAGCCATTGCATACAGTCAATATAAAAATAGAATTGTAAACAGATTCATTGTGATTTGGATATGAAGTATTCCTCCAGCAAACTCACATATTAAACTCTTGGCTCGCAGCTGGTGGCAATAGTTACAGAGGGGACTGAATCATCAGGGTTCAGCTCTTTAGTGGGTTAATCCATTTTCAATTGCCATTATTTATGACTTCATACTTGAATGGGCTGCTGGAAGGTAGGTGTGAGCTGGAGGAAGTATGTCCAGTCTGTGGAAGTGCAATACACTGTGTCCGGGGCTGTTTCTTGGCCCCTCTTCTATTTTTCTGGCCACTACTGGATAAGCATTTTTCCCTAATAACTTTTATAAAGCCATAGTGTCTCACCATAGGCCTGAAACAGCAGAGTCTGCAAACCATAGACTAAAAGCACTGATCCAAAATCTCTCCTCATTTAAGCTGATCACTTTAAGTGTTTTGTTAGAGTAATGAAAATATGATAACTGAGCCTCCTACCCCAACAGTCTCTATTTAATAGTATATTACAACACTGTATTTTGACAGCCTTCTTATCAGTCATATTCATTTATCCTTAAATTTATGTCATGCATCTAAAAACTTTGATGTAAGACTTAAAGAATTTTTTTATTAAATATAAGCACATTATTCATATTATTTTCATTAGTGGGTCTTCAATGATATATTTGCAGTAAGTGCCAATTTGTGTTGAATAAGTTAAAACACCATTTCCTACTTAAGTATCAGTGACTCTCCAGTATATCTTAAAATGAAGGGTATTTCTGATACACACTTAAATTAAGTGGCTATCATATTTGACTTACCTGAGGAGGGTTCTATATGCACTTTTTTTTTTCTTTTAACAAAAGCTCAGGTAGGATGTGTAAAAATGACTTATCATGACTGGTATCACAAGGTTCCTACTCTTATCTCTTGAGGAGAAAGCAGATACTAGAGACAAATAGAAAAGCACTGTGTAGAAAAGAAGGCTACCTCTCAAGAGTAAGACTTGTGAAAACCTACAGGAGGTAAACACAGAGTAGACTACCCACTCCCTCCTGGATCCGAACTCCAGAGTTGTCTATCAGTAAAAACCCAGAGGGCAAAGATGCCTGCTTAACTGGACCCTACATGGCAACACCATGAAGCCAGAAATACAGGGCGAACAGTCAACTTAGAGGAGGCAATAGAGGAGCCTCATAGCCATTTCCTAGTGTGGCCAAGGATTCAAGCACTTGCTATGCATGCGCCTTACTATCCACAGGCTTGCAGAAACTAGGATAACTGACTCAGGAAACACAGGGGTTTTCAAGCTGCAGGGCTGAAGCATGAGATGAGAAGAAGCACCTTGGCTTTTCTGTGGCAAGGAGCTGGGCACTTGGCTTTACATTGCAGAGCCACATTTATCAACCAGATCCATGGCAGCAACTCACATTGCTCAGACATGATCATGTAAAATGAAATAAAATATCTTTAGTGAGCTCCAAAATAACAATCTTTAGTTTGAATATCCTCAAATTGAACAAAATGTTGCTGATTATAAATCACAGGAACTTGGCAAGAAACAAATTGTCACATTTCCAGGTTTTCTTTTTGGAGCCATAGTCTGATCTTTTCTAAATTTGTATCCATCCATCGTATATTTTCCTCAATGGTCTCAATGGTTTGCTGAACACAACGGAGCTGAGAACCATTCTCTTTCAAGGAGCTGAAGAATCCTTTTACCTTGGGAGGAAAAAGTGAAGTTTAAAAGCTTTAGTTTTGTTACATTGAGCAAATGTCTATTTAAGTCCCATTAAAAGTAGATCCAGAACTCCAGCATTTGCTAACATTCTATATAGAAGGAAGTCTGAGGTGTGTGGATATGACTTTGTATAATTTAAGTTTAAGCTATACAACATGAGCTCATGCCACATGATATCAGGGTTTGTTTGTTTGGTTGTTTGTTTTTTTGGTTTTTTTTTTTTTGTAGCTCTTGTTTATTCCCAGTTGCTAGACTTTAAAAAGCTTGCTGTTTACCATTACAAAATTAAGGTTTAATTGATTGTGCCTATTTCATACTGATTCTGTTATATAAACATACATGCAGATTTCAGTTTTTAAATATGATATCTGAAAAGCAGACTATGGAGAGTATCTTCTTTGCCAAGTAAAACATTATCAATGGCATAAATGCAGTCTTTTTCTAGGGTCTGACCTTTATTACTATTAACACTATAAGGAATGGGACTCTTAGCAAGTTAAAATGGTAAGATCTTAAACCTTGCCAATACTTCTTTCCAAGCACATAATTCCTGCTTTGTTCCTTCCAGATAAAATCTACACAGAATTTTCCACATTTCTTGAGATTCTGATTCACTCTTTCCTTAAAACACGTTTTTGCTGCATCCCTGGGTATTCGAATCCTGAAGCTTGAATGATGGATAGGCTGTCTTTGTCAAAACGCTGAAAACTCTACCATTTCTTTTCATCTTCAAGAGTTCTTAACAATAATCCATTAATTTTTCACAGCACTAATCCATTTTTTTGTAGTCAGGAAGCAAGTATAGACCAAACACATATTTATCATCAACTCCAGACAGCTAAGTCCTCAGAAATTCATTATCATAACACCATATTATGAGTTTGCAAATAGCAGGTGTGAGAAAGTAACTTTTAGAAAGATTAAGTTCCAGTGATAAATGATAGAGCTGTTCTAGAATTACTTCAGAGTCCAGTTGCTAAGGCAAAGAGACATGCCCTTCTTCTGCCCCATCATGTCTACTGTATCATGTCTCAGTCTCCTGCTGTAGAATAGGAGGATTTATTCCTTATCACTCTGGACACTCAGCAACAACAATTTCACTTCACTTATGTCTAAAATATTTCCTTTATCCTCGGTTATGATGTCATGGCTGAAATGTGGACTGCTACACAAGCTGTAGCAAGACAGATCTTAACTCTTCTGAGCACAGACTGTGTCTTCTGCCACACCAATCCAGCTGAGTACCCAATTCACAAAAGCCTCTCTGCTTGCAAGGGTATAAGAAAGTCTCTTTTTGTAGAGTTTATGTCCCTTAGTCTCACTGACCAGACAGTTTCATACTAATTATTTTTGTCTGACCACTATTTTGTCTGAGGTAACTGCCAAATGTCATTGTAATAATATCTTCAGTGCAGGTCCCTCATATAGTTATCTTCTGTCTGCTATGCAGCTTTTCATTCTTTAACATTTATTTTACACATCTTAGAGATACATAAAATTCTTTTGGGAAGTTTATGATATAAGTGAGAAGAGAAACATGACTTTGGATCCTGAAATATCTAGACCCTCTCTGCCTCTTCCACAATAGCTGGTCACCATATCTGCCATCTGCACCTCTAAGAGTCACTTCTTTAAATGAAAGCCAATTGTATTGAGTCATTTTTTTAAGCTTAAGGCTTTTGTTGTTGGTTTTATTTTGTTTTATTTTGAGACAAGGTATCACTATGTAATCTTGACTAGTAGACCAGGCTGAATTTTAACTCACAGGTATCTTCCTGCTGCTGTCTCCAGAGTGCTTGGATTAAATAATATGCTATAACACCTGGCAAAGTCCAAGTTTTAAATTGTAGAGCAAAGCTTGTCCCATGAGAGGCATATATACTGGAAGTAAAAAATTGCATCAGATGACAAGATTCATTCTTAAAACTACCACAACTTTTGTTCCTTCTCTTTTATAATAGCTGATTTCAAAAGGAAGAATTTTTAGTGCACCGTTTACCTCTTCAAGACGTGCTCTGGTGGAAAATTGGTTTGTGGTTCCTGTTACCATGTGAGCTATGGATGATGAGCCAAGTTCAAACCTAGGAAATGACAAAAAGTGTCCATTCAGTTCACACTTTAAGTGTCTTATTTATCCTATAGCATTTAAACAATCAATTTGTAAAACATAATCCATACCAAGATCTAATTAAAAGATTAAGAACCTAAAAGAAATGACAGCTTTAGGCAGTGCTGTAAGACAAGAGAACTACACTGACCAAGGAGAAGGAAGACTTCAGACAGGCCGAAGAGGAGAGGAAGAAGCGGATGAGGTGGGAAGCATTGATATCCAGATACATAGGTTAGCAATGGACTCAGATTTTAAATCACATTAGGATATTTTAATTTGAAAAGTTATCCTCAATCTAAGATAGTTCTTCATATAAATAGCAAAGATTAAATAAACATGATGGATGTATGTGTGTAAAAGAATGCATCCAGTATACAATTTTTGGTACTACTTACTTTTCTACAAGTTTATTCCAATTTTCCCTCAGAAATTTCCAGGCCAATGGATAACCCACTGGGTTTCTGCTAATAAATATGAGAATATCTGGAAATTCCTGAGTTTTTATTATGTCTCCTTTAAAACTTTGGTCTAGTAGCCTGTAATGATTAAAAGAAGAAGTGTTAATGATGAATTAAGAGAAATTTAAGAGTTACAAAAGTATTCAATAAATAAAATAACATATAAATAATTCCGAATCCATTAAGATGAAGTTAGAATTCAAGAACAATACAAATTACAAAAAGTATACAAACTCATGGAAGCTGAATAATGTTCAACTGACATCACTAGGCCAAGGAAGAAATAAGAATGAAATTGAAGACTTTCTAGAATTCAATGAATATAAATGTAAAACATGCTCAAACTTATGGAACATTATTCAAGCAGTTCTAAGAGTAAAGTTCATTACTCTGAGTGCCTACATAAAGAATCTGGAGAAATGTCACATTAGCCACTTAACAGCAAACCTGAAAACTCTAAAACAAGAAGCAAATTCACCCAAGAGGACAGAAGCCAGGAAATAATCAAATTGAGAGCAATAAAACAGAAACAGAGAACAATAAAAAGAATCGATTACAAAAAGTTGGTTCTTTGAGAAAAATCAATAAGATAGACAAACGTTTATCCAATTAACCAAAAGGCAGAGAGAGAATATCCAAATTAAAATAAGAAACAAAAACGAAGACTAAGAACAAGGAAATACAGAGAATAATTAGGTCATACTTCAAACCCTATACTTCACACAACTGGTATATCTAAGTAAAATGGACAGTTTTCTAGATAAGTATCACATACCCCAGATTAAATCAAGACCAGATAAACAATTTAAATAAACTTACAATCCCTAAGGAAATTGAAGCAGTCATTAAAGTCTTCTAACCAAAAAAGCCGAGAGCCAGATGGCTTCTGCATAGAATTCTACCAGAATTTCAAAGAAAAGCTAATACCAATAGTTCTCAAGTTGTTGCACAAAATAGAAATAGAAGGCCCACTGTCAGACTCCTTTTATGAGGTTAAAATTACCCTGATGCTCAAATCACAAAAAGAAGTTTCAAAGAAAAATAATACTATTTCCCTCATGAATACTGATGCAAAAATAATGGCAAACAGAATTCAAGAAAAAAAATCAAAAGAAATCACCAAACATGATCAAATAGGCTTCATCTCAAAGATGCAAGGATGGTTAAACATACAAAAATCTAAGTCATCCACAAAACAAACTGAAAGAAAAATATCACATGACCATCTCATTAGATGCTGAAAAAAAGCCTTTGACAAAATCCAACATTCCTTCATGATAAAAGTCTAGGAGAGATCAAGAATACAAGGAACATAACTAAACATGATAAATGCAATTTACAGCAAGCCATCAGCAAACATCAAATCAAAGAAAGAGAAACTCAAAGCAATTCCACAAAAATCAGGAACAAGGCATGGCTGTCAACTTTCTTCAGTCTATTCAATAGTACTCACAGTTCTAGGTGGAACAATAAGTCAATAAATGGAAATCAAAGGATATACATCAGAAAAAGTGAAACTTTCACTATTTGCAGGTGGTATGATAGTATACTTGCGTGACCCCAAAAATTCTGCCAAGAAACTTCTACAGCTGATGAACACCTTCAATAATGTGCTTATTACTGAAGATTAACTAAAAGAAAAATCAGTAGCCCTTCTATAAACAAATGATAAATGTGCTGAGAAAGAAATCTGAGAAACTTCACCTTTAACAATAGCCACAAATAATATAAAATACTTGGGGCAAACTCTAACCAAATAAGTGAAATACCTGTATGACAAGATCTTTATGTCTTTAAGAAAGAAGTTGAAGATATCAGAAAATGGAAAGATCTCCCAGGCTCTTGGATAGATAGGATTATCATAGTAAAAACGGCAGTCTTACTAAAATCAATCTACAGATTCAGTGCAATCCCAATTTAAATCCTTACACAATTCTTCTTAGACTTTGAAATAACAACACTCAACACCATATGGAAAAACAAAAAACCTAGGATACCTAAAACAATCCTGTAAAATAAAGCAACTTTAGGAGGCATTACCATCCCTAACTTCAAGCTTTATTGTAAAGTAATAAAACAGCTTGGTATTGTCATAAAAACGGATATGTAGACCAATGGAATTAAATTGAAGGTCCTGACATTAATCCACATACCTATGAACACCTGATTTTTGACAAAACTTGAACTCTAAAATGGAAAAGAGAAAGCATCTTCAACAAATGATGCTGGTGTAACTGGATGGTGGTATGTAGAAGAATGCCAGTGGTTCCATATTTATCACTCTGCACAAAACTCAAGTCCAAGTGAATCAAAGACCTCAACATAAACCCTGTTACACTGAACCTGATAGAAGAGAAAATGGGAAGTAGTCCGGAATGCACTGGCACAGGAGACCACTTCATATACAATATTAGTAGCACAGACACACTAAGAGAAATAATAAATGGGACCTCCTGAAATTGTGCAACTTCTGTAAGGCAAAGGACATGGTAAATGAGACAAAATGGCATCCTATATAATAGGGAAAATCTTCACCAACCCCACATCTGACAGAGGGGTGATCTACAAAATATATAAAGAACTCAAGAAACTAGACATCAAAATGACAACAAGCCAATTAAAAATGGAGTACAGATCTAAACAGAATTCTCAACAGAAGAATCTCAAATGGGGAAAGATATTTAAGGAAGTGTTCAACATCCTTAGCCATCAGGGAAATGCAAATCAAAACAACTCTGAAATAAAAAATACTGATTACAGCTTATATTGTAGAGGATGTGGAGTAAGGGGAACATTCCTCCACTGCTGGAGAGAGTGCAAACTTGTACAGCTACTCTGAAAATCAGTTTCATGGTTTCTCAGAAAATTGAGAATCAATCCACCTCAAGACCCAATGATACTACTATTGGGCATATACACAAGGGATACTTAATCATACCACAATGCCTCTTGTTCAAACATGTTCATAGCAGCATTATTCATAATAGTGAAAACCTGGAAACAACCTAGATGCCCCTCAACTGAATAATGAATAAAGAAAATGTGGTACATTTACATAATGGAGTATTACTCAGCTGAAGAAAAAAGAAAGGATATCATGAAATTTGCAGGCAAATGATGGAACTATAAAATAACATCCTAGTAAAGTAACTCAGAAAGACAAACATGGTATATACTTACTTATAAATGGATACTAGATGTAACTCAAAAAAAAAAAAAAATCAGACTACAACCCACAGCTCCAGAGACGCTAGGTAACAAGGAGGATTCTAAGAAGGACACATGAATTACCTTGGGTAGGGAAATTAGATGAGATCTCCTGAGTAAACTGGAGGCAAAGGGGCAGTAGAGAAGAGGGGAAATGTGAACAGGAAGGAACAGAATGGTCGAGTTGGGGGAGGGGCGGAGTGGGAGAATAGTGAAAGAGGGAACCCTTGACGGAGGGAGATAAGGAATTAGGGAGAAACCTGGTGCTAGGGAAATTCTCAGGAATTCACAAAGACAGCTCCAGCTTAGACTGCTGGCAATGGTGGAGAAGGTACCTGAACTGGTCTTCCCCTGTAATCAGACTGGTGAATATCCTGTCATCACAGAGCCTCCATTCAGTACCTGATGGAAGCAGATGCAGAGATCCATAGCCAAGTACCAGATTAAGCTCCAGGAGTCCAGTAGAAGAGAGTGAGGAGGGATTATATGAGAAAAGAGGTGAGCCAAGATCATGATGAGGAAATATACAAAGAAAACTCAACCGAGCTCATGGACACTCAGCTACTTTAGACCGACAGTTGTAGAGCCTGCATGGGACCGAACTAAGCCCTCTTTAAGCAGGAGATGGTGGTGTAGCTTGGTCTGTTTGAGGACCCCCTGGCAGTGGAATCAGAATCTATGTCAGGTGCACAAGCTGGCCTTTTGGAGATCATTACCTATGGAGGGAGCCCTGCTCCACCTTGGTTGGGACAGGTGACTGTCCCTGCCTCAACTAAATGTATCAGGAGTTGCTCACCCACCATGTGAGGCCTTACCCTTTTGGAGGAAGGGATGGGAGAAAGGGGGAAGGCTAGGGTTCGGAAAGAGGGTGGGGATAAAAGAGGGCACTGTGGTTGTTACGTAAAATAAAATTTTTCTTAAATTAAAAAAAAAATTCTGTTTGCCAATAATAAAATTCTGAAAGGTAAACTGGTAGGGTCTTGATAAACTCATTATAGCAACATAATTAAGAATATTTATATAGTATTAAAAAGACTTATACCACATAGTATCTCATTTCCTCCATTTCTAGACATACACTTAAATATTTCAAGTATGTTACTGCTATAAGCACACACAATAGGCACTCCTTAAATATTTTACCAATGCTTGGTTTTACATGGCATCCTCACTGTGTGCTCACTTGCACAGTGTTTCCAGAAGAATAAGTTATTTTTGGATACTAGAGCAAGAACAAGTGCCAGAATAATCCATGTCGTTCACTTCCCATGGCCATACAGATATCAATGCATGACTCACCATTGAAGCTTTTCTGGGTCTTGGCTTGTACAGAGAGCAAATTCAATTTGACTTTTCTCAGTACTAGATAAAGATGACTGATATTTACTATAAAGATAATCCCAGCCTTCTGTGTTCTGAGCACCCACAGCAAACACTGCCATAGTCACATCGATAGGGAGGCTGTAGAAAAGAATGAACCTATAAGATCTTGAGACAGAGCAAGTGCTCTTAGATACATAAAGGACAGCAATCTGAACTCGTTTCATGTTCACAGGTTCATTCCTGAGATACAAATTACCATTTCTTTCTGTTAGACTTTCTGAAAAGAGGCAAGGGAGCATGTCTAAAATTAGATTTGAACAGCCTCAGATATACAATAATAAATGCCATTCATAAATACTTACATATCCATTATATCTTTGAAATGACGAGAAATTCAATTGAGACTCAAAAATTTATTCCATGAAGAAAAGTCAGAAATCTCAATAGTAGTATGATTATTAAACATGTCCTTTAAAGGCAAATATTCAAATGGTTGCCAACATGCAATTCAGTTCCAAATAAAAGGGATTAGCAGAGGTGGATTCTGCAGACACTGCCAAGCCTGTCCTTCCAGTGTGAACACTTACTAGATACTCTAGACAGGGTTTTTGCAGATGTAAACTCCTATAAAGTACATTACTTCTGTTTCAGCCATGGCCATTCCAATTCAGACATTTTATATACACACTACACAAAAGAGGAGTTACTGTAATCATGTTCTAACTCTACCCCCAGACACTCATTTTTAGGCACCATTCTTTGTTGCATTTCTCAAAATAAAAAGTTTAGAAATGTATAAATATTAAAGGGCAATTTACTTTCCAAAACGTGCAGTAGGGAAGACTTGTCTAATCAGCTTCTCTCCATGGTTAGTGCCAATAATGGGGAACAGGAAGGCTACCTTTGACATGAACAGACTGCATGTTCAGGGCAAACTGACCTCATGCTTCCATTGGATGCTTTCCACTCTCTGAAATAGCCCTCTGCCCTCTGCACACAGGGCTGATACTTGCGCACACATGCAAGGAGGAGGAGCTGGCTCCTGAGCATTCTCTCT
The DNA here is from genome assembly GCA_004025045.1 of Sigmodon hispidus. Taxonomy (NCBI): domain Eukaryota; kingdom Metazoa; phylum Chordata; class Mammalia; order Rodentia; family Cricetidae; genus Sigmodon; species Sigmodon hispidus. The sequence continues at coordinate 40,954 of PVIH01004671.1, read as the reverse complement.
GAGACAGAGCCCTCATCTGTCCACGTCTGCTTATCAATAAGATCCTTCAGCAGCCTGAGGAGGAAGGCCTGAGGAACATGACAAAATGAGTAATGTCACAGCATCTTATATTCACACAGCCTAGTTCTCTTGGTGATGAAAAGTATCACATAAATACATATTGAAAGTATTTTAATAATGTTGAGTGAGTGGTCCCCTTTCAAGAAAAAAAATCAAATGGAACTAATCCTTAAGACTCAACCCCTTTTCTTTAAAAGTTTATAGCTCTATTTCATTTAGTTATAAAAGGAAAAACAAAAAAATGATTTTAATATTATCACAGTAATCTTTTCTAAAAGAATTTCATCTACTTAAATCAGGATGAACAAACTAAATTTTATGAAGTGCCACTTAAAATCCTTGAAAATATCAGGGCTAGTAATTATAGTCAAGGGAAATAAAATACTTGTAAAAAAATTAATTAAGTACAAAATCTAACACCACTATTGTTATTAGTATCAAAAGCCTAACCTTTGCTAGTCAATCTAAACCGAAATTTTTATTTGCTTTTTTCTTAATGTATAAAAGAACCTATATGTGTATTTGTATGTACATAAGCATTCAAATAGAATGCATAGGATAATAAGCACACTTTTTGTTCCTAGGAAAAAATACAATTATACTATAGCTATTGGATTCATCTTAGGCTTTACCTTGAACTGAGTTTCCACTTCATTCATATCTCTTTTTTCCATTAACTTATACATAGGTATCAGTTCATTCAAACCTTGAAATACAGGCATAATTTCTGTTTCATTTTTCAAGTACAGGGTTAAATCCAGAGCTTTTTCAATTGATAACTTTCCAATGCTGAGCAAAAAGACAACATGGTTACAGGTTTATTGGTAATAACTTTTTGCTTCAACATATATTGCAATAATCATCCAGAAAAATTCAGCAATTATTTATAAATAAGACTTTTTGCTGTTGCACACAAGATGACATTGGGGAGAAAGATTCATAATTAAAAATTCCAGCTTGTGGCTAAGATAAAATGTTGTATGTTACTGTCTGTCACAAAGAATATACCAAACTCTGTTGAACTTTCAGATTAAGTTAAGAACTTCAATCCAGGATCATTCAGGAATCCAGACCAATGAGATTGCTACTTAGAAAAAAAATAAAGATTTTTTATCATAAATGCATCTTTTCTGCTCAAAAATACACTGGATAGCAGACCCTCTAGAATTCTCTCTCTCTCTCTCTCTCTCTCTCTCTCTCTCTCTCTCTCTCTCTTTCTTTCTTTTACCATGGAAGGCTCAGTGTACCAAAAAAGGAACCAGAAGGATCTACATTCAGGGTAGACAGATATTGAAACTGAGAATTACAGAGCTGTCTTATCCCACATAGACAGCTCCCTTAGAACTTCATCCTTGCCTAAATAATAAAGGCATTTATGTGTTATACATGGAAAATATTTCCTTCCCCCTTTATAAAACAGGGAAGCATGAGTATTGTTCACTCTAGCTTTGTTTAGTCAAAGATCATTTGATAGGGCCAAATTATATGAACTATAATCCATAAAGATTTTATGGACTTTTAAAAGAGAAATCTCTCTTTTGGTACAATAGATACAATGTAAACAATTGGACCTGCATTAATTAGTCTCACCAGAGGTTTAAGGACCCAGCATGGGAGAAATCTCTTTCCTATGGCATAGCCAGAAAAACTGAAGGACAAAGCTGCAGAAGTATGTAAGAGGCTTGCTAGGATACTGTTTCAAGGTTTCCTGCTATTTGCCTCAGCTAGATTTGAGTTATTAATGAGAAAGATTAAAATATAGATTCTGTATTTTATATCAACTAGCAGTTAAAGACAGGTTAAGCTCCAGGCCAAAGCTATGCTGCACTGTTGGAAGAAGTTGAGGAGGTAATATCTTTCAAATTCTCATTAGCAATTAATTAGACAATTAATCAACCAATCAGTCAATCACTGTCATCTCTTGAAACCAAGTATTTGAACAGTAACAGCTGCTTTCAGAAATAAACTATTACCTGACAAGCTGAAATGCGTTGTTGATGAGACTTGCCCGGTCATTACTGCTGATTTTTGTGTGTGCTACTTTTAAAAGACCACTCAGTGAATCCCATCCATCATCTTCGTAATGCACAATGTAATAGCCATTCATTCCCATATTAAATTTGACCCACTCCACTGTTTCTGGGAGGATGAGAACATCTAGAGCAAATAGGATAAGTCTCAGAATCATTTATTCTAAGGATGAAGAGAAGCTTTTCTGATGTGAGGTTATACAGGAAAACTAGGAAAAAATCTAATACTAAACAAATGGACCTCATTTATTTTTTATAGAAACCAGATAATAGTCAACCAGTAGACAAATATCAATGGTAGCATTAGATCTAGTTTCTGTGAGATTTATAGAAATGGTGTAAACACATTTCTGACCAACAAACATTTCCCATTATTAACAAAGTAATGAGAATTCTCATTGCCAAACTATTCTTTTAGTGTTACAGAACTCAACTGCCTAAATTTATGTCATTATATTTCCTTTTTAAAAATCCAATCTATAGGAGCTGGAGAGATGCCTCAATGGTTAAGAGCACACTCATTGGCTGGTCTTCTAGCGGTCCTGAGTTCAATTGCCCATAATCACATCATGGCTCACAACCATATGTAACAAGATCTGGTGCCCAGTTCTATCCTTCAGGCATACATGCAGACAGAACACTGCATCCATAATAAATAAATAAATCTTAAAAAAAATCCAACTGTGTGATTTGAATTTTGAATGTGAGAGCACATGTGTGTAGAGGAAGGCAGAGGATGACACTGGCTGTTCCTCAGATTCTGTACATGTTTGTCTGAAAAAGAGGTGCAAAAGGAATACTCACTGGCCTTGGAATTGCCAGTAAGGATCTGTCTGTGGCCACAAGCATGCACTACACACTCATCATTTTTTTTAATGAAAGTACTGAAGATCAAATTCAAGTCCTCACATTTGTAAGTTAATCACCCTATGAATGAAGCCATCTTCTTAGTCCAGCAAGAATTCTCAACATATTCACTTTCCTTTTAACTAAAATCAACACCTAAAGAAGCTTAGTAGCTAATTTCTATCCACTTCTATACTGCTTACTTGAATTAAACTAATTTCAGTGATAAATTACCTGTCTTTGTCTTCAGCAAAAATCTCTGGACTGAGTCTGATCTGCTAGTAATAAATGTCAGAGGAACATGCCACAGGTATCTAAAAGAACACAAGTATGCATTGCTCATTGATTGATTCACACAAAAAGCAGCATTTAAGACCTCTACCCATCACGTGCCAGGCTGGTTTAAAACAGAGTGTTATTGAGAACATTATACTAAGACCTGACATCATACTGAGGCTGCTTTCCAGCTCAGGTGCTATTCTTTCTTCTCAGACCCTAATGTAGAAAGATAAAAGGAGTCTCAATTAATGACTAGTGGCCTGAAGCCTAACCTCAAATAATGTTTACTAGTAATTGCACAAATTGGTATCATGTCCCGCTTAACCATGTACCAATAAGACACATCACTTCTCTTCTGTGGAATTTCTCCGAACAACTTGAATCTAGTCAAGAAGAAATAGGAGAAGAAAGCACAAATAAAAGAAAATTCTAGTAAAGCAGCTAGGCTGAACTAGAAAAATCAAAACTGTCAAGGGATACAAGGACTGAAGAATTGCTGCCAAAAAAAAAAATGTGAAACCAAAATTATGCAGCAATAAAATATAAAGCATACTGGATTTGGGAGTAAAAATTTCCCATTTGATATAAAGACATTTTAAGACAACTTTAAAAACTGAATAGGCTTTATAAATAAAATTATGGTATTGTGTCAACTTTATTTCCTAATTGTGCTATAATAACATAATTAAATTTTTTTATCTTCTTGAAAATACAAGTCCTCTGTATATCTTGGTGTATATACATATGCAGTATGTTCATATGTGATTGCATTCATATTGCCTATACACATAAGTTATATAATGCTTTCTTTTTATACGTACATGGAGAATAATAAATCAAGTGTAATAGAATTAATACATATCTCTATAAAGCATATGTAGAAATTCTTCTTATTATTTTGGTAATGTTCTGATTGAAACTATTTCAAGACATAGTAAGTACAAGTAGTAACATGTCATTTCTAATTTTATTCTTCTGGGGCACAAGCTAAGAGCTTCTAGGATGTAACTCAGTCTTCTAAAGAGGAGAATTGATTTTTTAATTCCTAGAAATCATATAAATTCTTTTGTCAACTTCAACCAATGCCAGGGATACCATGACTGAGCAGTAGCTGCTTACTTAAATCAGAGCTGACTTCAAGCCAACACCTACAAATGACATCCTATTAAACTAGCAATCAGTAGTGTGTAAAAGTAATGATGGATTGCCAGATTTACTGAGATTCAAAGCCCCTTTAATCCTTTTGGGGATGTAGGTACACAGAACAACTGAGTGGGACACACAGATTCAGCTGAAACATTCTAAGGACAGGAGTGAGGCCAGCACTTCAAAGGAAGATTTTATCCCACCAAGAAGGAGACACCCACTGTGAACATTACCCAGTCTCTGAGACGCTTTCAGAACCCTTCATATAGTGTTCTTGTTTCATGTGCACATTCCGCCCTCTTAGAGTGATGGTTATCAGGGGAAAGCCCTTCTGCAGTGTCCATGTGTTCATCATGGTTTTCACATCTATGCCTTCCTGATGCCAGTGCTGGTTTATAGACAAAAAAAGAGGGATACATTATCTGAGATCTACCTTTGAGGAGAGGAGGAAAGCTTGTGCTTCCAGACCCATTAGCTACTTCTAGTCTCTTCTATTCTTCAGCTTCTCTTTCTGGTTGCCTTCCTCTTCTGTCCCCCAGACATTGAGCCTTGACTGTCTACATTTCCACCATCTCCTCTAAACCTATGTATCTTGACAGGTAGTACAATTGGCTCTATTTGGCACAGCTAATGGCAGGCATATCCAATGCACACCAAGCTGGCATATGAGCAACAGAATGAGAGAAAGGGAGAGGCGGGGGAGCAGCAAGGTTATCAACACCAGCAGGACTATTCTGGCTCTTAGACAACTGAGAAGGTAGAAAAACTGTTCAGTGACTGGGCTGTGCTTCTAAAGTGATAGCTCTGAGATTGCTTGTATGTGACCAGCAGTTGAAAATACAAAAGATGTGTTCCTTGACACTAAAAAAAAAAGCTTTTAAGAAAAAATAAAGGATAAAATATTTTACTGCATTAGCTAGAAACTATCAATAAAGCTACCTCTGGGGGAAAAAAGGCCAAGGAAATAAAAATATGGTAAATAAAATTTGATTGAACTTGTAGTCATCTATAGCTGTTTATGAAGATCCATATTAAAACCAGAATCAGATTAAATCCAGATTAAACCTCAGCTGATATAAATCCTTTAATAGCTGAACAATTGAAAACATGAGTCAAAATGGAATGCAAATCCCTACTCTGCAAATTAGATCTCAAATTCCTATTACCACATTTAAAGACTTGGATAGTAGTAGCACTTGGTTCATGGGTCTGTTTAGGGAAATAAAGGTAATATGACAAATTGTCCAGCATGTGCCTTGATGCACAGTAAATGTCTAAGAATTTTCTCTGCCATTGTGTAATTTTTTTTCAAATGCAGTGCTCTGGAAATAACTGACATCTTCTTTGCTAATAGAATCTAGCCGTATCCCACCCCTGAAACTTTCTCTAACTCCACTGTTTTAGGGAAATTAGAGTGAAAGGAATGAGCATCTGTGAGATGCTTTGCCACCAAGGTTGTGACACCCTCTCATATAGACAAATCTTAGGAAAATCTGTAAAAAGCTCTTAGCCTGGTTTGGTTTGAATGATTTAATTTGAATGGGATAAGAGTGATTTGACTGAAGACCGCAAAAGGTTTGGCACAGAGATACTACTCAAAGAATATAGAGAAGCACATACATGAGTGGATAGATACAGATGGAGAGACTTACTGAGGTTGATGATGAGTGTTGGCTTCTAGAGCAAAAGCCATTCATTGTTTGTGAGTCATCTGTGGGGCAAATCTAAAACCAAAAATAAATCATCACCCTCATTTCTGTAGAAAGCATTTTGGTTCTTTGTGAAGAAGTACCACAATACTGAAAACATAACAGAAGGAAGCTCTCTAGCACCACTCACACTTGCCATGCTATTCCAGAGGTCCTCGTTTTTTGTGTTTTTATAACTATACTTCTGGAGATACTGCACAATTCCTCTTTTAAAGGTATCAGCACTCAGATAATCTCTTAGCATATTCAGAATACAAGCCCCCTGAAATGACAAGAAAATAATTGTTATCTGTAGTTTATATATTTCAAATACAGCTGCATTTAGTTATCAAAAATTTTCAGCCATAGAAAGATCAAAGAAATGACGAGAATCTAATCTTTAGGATTATGAGTCAAACTACAAGTTCAACCTGAAAGAGCTCGTCAGCTAGCATTGTCAGGACCAAGATCATCCAACCTGGGCTGTCCCTCATGCATAGAAAGCTGTCCCACACTTGAGCTATAATCTAACTGCTAATGAATTTGGGTCCAAACTGCACTTATGCAATCTGCTTTTACCTTTACATAAGAAACATCATCAAACATCTCCCGGATCTGTGCAGGATTCTCCACAGGTGTGGATATAGGGTGTGAGGAGTTGAGTGCATCAACTTCCATTGCATTAAAACACCTTCCAAAAAAATGTTCTTCCTAGTGACATAGAGAAAAGAAAGAAAGGGGAGAAGTGTCATCTCTAAGCTACATTTAGATAACAAAAAGAATGAAAGAGGAAGACGTGATCTGTGGTGATATGACTAGAATTACAATTTGTGTATCAACTGATTTCATCTTTCTAGAAGTAATATAACAGCTTTGATAAGGTTCTCAAAGAGCACCTAAGCACCTAAGAAACAGTAGCTGTACATAAGCTATTTATATTTCATTTATTTTGGACATTTATCATTTTAGATTAAAATTAATCTCATGTTAACCTAAAAACAAGACTATTCCACTTATAGCCAAGAAGCAAAAAACAGAAAAGCAAAAAGCATAGTGATTCCATCAAAGCATTATGAATTTACCTTTCAGATCATGTAGTAAAAGGCAATAAATTAACAATAAATTCTAACCTCAGATTTCTTTACTTGGCATATTCAGCCAACTGTAGATCCATAATCATTTAAATTATTAATGCTATGCAAAAACAGGAAATGCTTATGATACATGGCACTAAAATACAATATGTACCTATAATTACAACTATTTATAAACAGATTGAGTACAGATACATCAAAAAGGAAAATAACTATCAATAAATAAAAATTATACTAAAAATTAAATTTTTATCAAATATACATTTATTTTTGTTTGTTATTTATAATTTTCTCATGGTTAATACATGATATTTAAATACACATGAGTTCTAAAACATTAAATCTGTGACCTAGAAGTCTAGGTTGATAATGTAATGTGTGATTACTTCAGCCAATGCAAATTACTAATGCAATTTGTCAATATAAATTGTATGCAGATTAACAGTAATATATATCTTATATTTAAATTGTAATGAGCAACCTGAAAGTTTGGAAATGGCACAGAACACACAGCCTATTATTGACTTTATTTCTTTAATGTTAGGAAAAAATACAATTTAATACTTAACTTATATCAAAAGTTCATTCATCACTTTCAAACCTGATTCATTTATAAGCTATCAATTCTATAAATTTTATAATCAAAAATGTTAAATATTTTGAATAAATATTGAAAAATAACAAATTAACTTAAGATATAAAAACATAAATAACAACCACATACAACTTTTAGTTCAGGATGGGTCACAGTGACAGACACAAACTCCATGAACTTGGCAAATCCTTCATTGAGCCAAAGATCATTCCACCATTCCATAGTGACCAGATTCCCAAACCACTGAAAGGAAAACATGACTGCTTATTCACAAATATACAGAAAAATTACCCCTGGCAGAAATAGATGCAACAAACTTGCAAATATGCAAAATGATTTTCTGTAGCCTGAAGCTTAAAATGTGAACTTATTTATTAAATATTTTATCAGAGTAAAAATAAGAACTTCTCAAAATTATTCAAAAATTATGAAACAATGCTTTAAGGAGATAAATGTTCTATAAAATGACAAAGTGAACATATTAACTATATGAGTAGCTTCATTTGTCCCAGAAGAGATATGAATGTTAAATCACATTAAGAATCACTCTTCTCTAAGGGTGTGACTGCTAGATTGCCTATTATCTAGTGAAGGATCAACCCATATACCTAATTATATTTGGTGGGTTATAAGGAAATAAAAAAAGAAGATATGAATTTGAGAGGTAGAAATTTTGCTGGGGACCCAGAAGGAGTTGGATGGGAGCAGAAATAAGGAGTGGGTATAATCCTATGTTATTGTGTCCACCTATGAAGTTCTCAAAGAACAAAAAACTTATGTGTGACTAAAGGTTAGTACCTGGTGAGCAAGTTCATGGGACACAGTCATTGTGATGGCAAGCTTACTGGAAGCAGAAGACTTTTCCTTATCATATAACAAAGAGGATTCTCTGTACGTAGTCAGGCCCCAGTTCTCCATAGCACCAGACTGAAAATCAGGAATTGCAGCAAGATCTTGGACAGGAAGAAATACATCTCATTAACAAGCTCACAGCTACATACTCCTCAAAACATATTAAATAATCACCCAGATGGATGGATGTTCGGATAAAATGTAAAGCTAAGCCATGCATCCAGAATTAGGAAGCTTCAAAAGGAAAGAAACTTTCCTTGTGGAGAAAGAGAGGCACCATGACTGTCATGTTGCTACCAAAGTGACTCAGACTAGAGAGCTAGAACCTCTCAGGACATGCCTTCTGACTCTCCCCTACACAAACACACACTGGGGATTGAACCTAGCTCCCTTCTGTGCATGCTAGACAAATGCTCTCCACTGAGATATATCCTCATGGCTCTCTTTACTTCTTATTTTCAGACAGGTCTCACTCCATTTATTAGTCTGGCATTGAACTTCAAGTCCTCCTGCCTCAGCCTCTGAGTACCTGGGAATATAGGTCTGAGTAATTCGGGAACTAAACAATCAAAAAGAACTACCTCTGTAATCCACTGTATTTTGGATACTTACAGCTAAAAACTCCATGCCTAAATAGCTTAGAGGGTTTGTAGAAAGTCTGTTTTTTCTTATTCTTATACTAGGAAAATGTACTCAATTCAGAAAAGCTTTTTGAGTTTCTTTTTCTTCTCCTGCCAAGTATGTACTGGCAGAAACAGCCGCCTCTGTACTCTTCTGTCTCCTCTAATTACACCTAAATGCAAAGCCATCCTCAGACCACATTGTCAGAAATTGTATCATGATTTACTATTAGTAACTGATGGTATAAATCAGAGGTGAGAGCATGTTGAGAAAGATCAGTCTGTTATTGAACTTTGCTTGGAATTCCATTATGTGAAAAGAAATGTATAAAACAATGGAGATGCAGCAGTAATAATATGATTTATGTTATGGGCCATCAAATGCCACCTGAATTTGCTACCTTGCTTTGGTAAAGGATATGGAATGTTGAAATAATCCTCATAAAATTCTAGAAGAGTCACTGCAGCATCCAGAGCATAATCTGCTTGGTTTATCTTGTCTGGCACAGCATACACAGAGACCTAAAGAGGAAGACACAAGAAGATGTTCAATAACATAGTGGCTTCCCCCTACAATCAGAGAGAACAAATTTAATGGTTCTTACTATGGAATATGAATGTCAGTATTACAGAAGACATTTAGGAATTCCATTATTTTAATTCTATCTGCTCCCAATCAACTTCATTTCTGAAAACATCTACAAAAAACTACAAATATAGGCTCAAAGCAGTTTCTTAAAATGTTGTCATAAGATAGCAATAAATACTGCTTAGAAAGCAGTATCAAGATGTCAGCAGGACTCTAGGCAATCAGCAGGGCATCACAGCCAGCCTTTTCCCTGTGGATCCTAGTCTGAAACAGATGGACTGGAGCTCTGGTTCTTATGGCATTGACAGACTCTGGGGAAAAAGAGTGGGACCCAGGTCCTGGCCAAGGCAAGACATATAGCAGGAGATACCAATCCTCCAAAAAACCACACCCAAAGGTGACCTCCTTAGTATATGAGTAAACTAAAAATAAACTGTAATTCTTTCAAATAAACTGAATATGAAAAAAAGGACAGGAAGGAAGCAAAGAAGGAGAAAAGGAAGGAAGGAGGGAAGGAGAAAAGAAAGGTTAGGGTTTTTACTTATTTTTACTTATTTTTTGTGCTACTACACTACAGAGAATGGAAAGTCTTAAAGAAGCTGTAGTATAAAATGAACCCTTTCAGCTCTTCAGGTTAAGACCTAAAAATGCAGTCATTGGAGAACCTAAAATCTTGAAGATAATACCCTCAGTTACAGTAATCTCATGGTTGGAAAAACTCTGTCACCTGGGGGGAGTAAAGGTACATTTTCTACAAGAGTTCACTTTTGACTGAGGAATAACCCATAATAAGTGCGAAGAAATAAGATACCATGAACAAGAGCCTGCAGAAACAAGATGCACAAAAACACCAGATGTGATGATGACCATGCACAGGATGTAAAATATCTACACTTAATGTATTCCAAGGAAGAAAAGTCAGAGTAAAAGTATAAGCATCGCTAAGATATTTTAAAACTAAGTTGCACAATAAATACAGTCAGGAAAACGTGCAAAGCAATGGGTAGGTTAGATTATTCTCTTCACTTAAGTAACTAACCCTCTTTTCACATATCCACTGCATTCGAAGAACATATGGTAACCCAGAGTGGCCAGATACTCAGGCCTCAGGGACAGAATTACAAACATATAATGTAACTTCAGTTAACCTTTAAAATATGTTTCCTTTCTGAGCCATGGGACAGCATTGTAAAGGCAGAAGTGGTGAGCCCAGGAGCAAATGATGCTTGAAGCAGGGCCTTATTCCAGCATTCTCATATGCTTAGACATAAAGTGCTCTTTCCAAAGACTCCTACTCCAAGCCTGCACGCAGCCATATCTTCTTTCTTCCTCACCACCAGTAACATTGCCTTCAATGTTGTGGACAGCTATAATCAGATGCAATCTCAGAACCTCTACTAGATATAGTCTAACCTACTTATTGTTCGTCTGTTTGTTTTTAAGACAGGGCCTTTCTCTGGAGCCCTAACTGGCCTGGAACTCACTATGTAGACCAGGCTTGCCTTGAACTCACAGAGATCTGACTGGCTCTTCCATGATGCCTGGCCAACTTATACATTTAAAAGAAGCATAATTTTTTTTATTATGAATAAAGTCTCATTTTTATCCATGTATTCCCAAAGAAGCATAATTTATCTTCTACAAGGAAAATGGCCAAAGTCAGGAATCCAATTAGCCAAAGAGCTAGGTAACTTATGACATAACACCTGACTAGTTTCTCTCTGTTTTTATTATTAGGGTATTGCTATCTGGTAAGTATTTGTAACAACAGAATCATTAGCTATCCTGTTTTTCCTAAGATTGAGGGAGTCCCAGGAAGCAGGACTGCCAGTTTTGAAAACAGGAGCCCCATCACAGTTTGATCATCCTGTGAAACAATCACATACTCACCTTGACTCCACTCTTAGTCATCTTGCTCACAGACTTAAAATCAGAAATAATGAAGGCTACCAAGTAGGTGCTCATTCTCACAGTGACATCGAAGTGGTCTTCTATGAGTCCTTTGGCAACATTCTCAGATTTCACCTATTAACAGAGTAAATTACCAAATAATCCAGTCATTCAACACACTGGCACACATTCTAAAGAGAAATCTTCCAAAGTAACAGATATATTGAAGAGACCAACACACAACATTTCTTTAACTACTTTTTAAAGTCTCTGTTAGAAATGTGCTATAATTTATGTGTTTTTATTGGGATATAAGTGCACTCTACACTGAACAAATGCATATATACCCATTTACTACCAAAAAAGAACATCTGATTATTCTATCAAGTTGAAAGGGCCTTATGACTTTGCCTAATATGTAAATTCTCTTCCAATCTAAGCCTTGTTTTATTGAAATGAGTTTCAAGTCCAGCCAGGGTGTAAGGAGCCTTGAAGAAAGAGTTGCATGTTTTGGGGTACATTCTAAAAGGCATGCTTCCAGATCAAATGCTTAATACTTCAGCATAGAAAGTATTGAGATGAGAACTTACAGAAAATAACAGGCTAGGAGAAAGCTTGCATGTGGACACTTTTTGCTATGACCTGCCCATTTTTGTGCCTTCATCCCTCCTAACACCTACCAGTTACTAAGTATGGTACTTGTCAGTCACTTTCTAGTCATTTCAGCCAATCCTGCTAAACAACTTACCTTTACTCCTCAAGATCTCAAACTACCCTTTCTGTTTAAATGGCTCCTACACATACCCAGCCAAAATTTCCATTTTTTTGATGTGATAATTAATAAGAAACAATCTATTTATACTCATCTAGATTAAGATATGCTTAAATCTGTGCCAACTGCCCAGACTTTCAATGTTCTAATGTTATAAAAAATTTGCATTTCCAGCTCCACAAAATGGCCATTATTCTTCCTCTCAGTGTCACATCTGTGTAGGAAACAGGGCCACTCCTTTTTGATTCTGTCAGTGGAAGACTTTCCTGTTCCAGGAGAAAGTTGACACTCACAGGAAGATCCTGGATACTCAATGGATTAAGATGCCATTATCTTTGTGGTATTTCTAGAGCTCTCTGCCTTCCATCTGCAAGCCTATGAATTTTTCCACAAATTCCTTGATGTTCTTTTATTTTCCTAGAGATGGGACACTCTCAATATAGAATATACTGCTGTGCTACAAAGCAATGGCATAACATTTCTTGGGGTAAGAAACTGTAATATGAAAAAGTGAAACATGAATTCTAGTTTGTATTTAATAAAAACTCAGATTCAGATAATGGGGAAAAGCTGGATTAACAGAGAGAGGAAACACACCACAGTTCAATCTTACTCAGCCAATTTCACAGAGTAAAAATTTATCTTCCAGATTCCTCACCCTGACTGACTCTTTATTGCTTCTACAGAATCAATCTCTGTCTTCCTACTCCTGCCTTAAATGCCTTCTTAGTCAAATTATTTCACTTCCAGTTTCAACTCTGCATCATATTCCTAGATTAGAATTAAAGGTATGAACCACTACAGTTTGGTAGGTAGGCCTTGAGCTCACAGAAACACAGAAAGATTTCTATCTTTGGAGTTAAGGGATTAAAGGTGTAGGTCACCACTGAATCTCTCCCATGCTGGGATTAAAGGTGTGAGTTACCATTCTCTGACCCTAAGTGGCTTGACTGTGGTTGATCTGCTCTCTGATATCCCAGACTGGTTTTTATTAAATATAAAATATATCACCACAAAATGTATATTTTCTATTCAAGTTTATACCAAGGCAGTCCAATTATTTGTTTATTTATATATAGAACTGTGAACAGGGGCAGAGCTAGATGACAAAATTTTCCAAAGACAGCACTCTAGGGTGGACAAATTTTACTTAATAACAGAATCTTTCAGGTGTTCAAAAGTACACACAGAGTTGTAATGTTGGCATGTTTATTTGGGGTTCTGTATCTTTTGGTCACTATAATGAAGGTGGAAACTCTTCAGAATCCTAGACAGATTATTTTATCCTGGGTCTCATCTAATGTCAATGAATTAAGAATCACCTCAACACTATGTATTTCTGGTGATAGTGCCCACAACCTACACCAAAGCTGCAGTTGTGCCTGACTCAACATCCATGATCATGAGACAAGAAAAGTAGATAAGTGGTTTTATTCCTTTGCCATGGATATACATCTTCCTGTCATTCTTAAAAAGCAGACTGAGTGCTATGCACATCCCCCTTGAAATTGGAGAAATGCCTTTTCTTAAGAGAGTTAATGAATCTATTACTATTCACATCTGATATTACAGGCTCTGAAAGAACTACTTACTGTTCATTTGGATGTCTATTCAACATCACACATGTAACTATCTGCTGTACAGTTAATAACAGGAGAGATGAAATCGAAATTATTATTAATTTACTTAATTTTTGAGATTATAAGATAATTACATCACTTTCCCCTTGCCTTTCCTCCCTTGAAACCCTTCCATATACCCTCTCCATACTCTTACAAATGCATGGACACTTTCTCATTAATTGTTGTTACATGAATATATATGTATATTCCTAAATGTAACCTGACCACTCTGCTAATGCTGCTTGTAGGTATGTTTTCAGCGTCTTTATTCACTGTTGGTTTTGGATAAACGACTGGTGTGCTTTTCCTTAGGGAAGGCTATGTCTCCCACTCTCAGCATTCCTTAGTTGTGTAGGATTGAGGCTCCTTCATGGGCTTTCACTTTGCTTTGTATAATTTTGTCCTTGTTCAGCTCATGTTTATGTAGTCATGGAAGTAAGACTCTATGAGTGCAGCTTCTGACATTACTAGGAAATGCTGTATGGCCTTATTAGATAATGCTTTCTATTTAATATTCTCATAAAATATCACAAGGGAAAGTGGGGTGAAAGCACTTTGTGAAGAAATTATCTGTTGACAATTACCTCTCATGTGTCATACTGAAAATCTGAATTTTTAAAGGTCAGTCAGTGTTTTTCTTTGGTTGCCATCAAATTGTGGCTCCAAACAAAAGCATTGGTTGGAAATGAAGAGAAAATTTAACTGACAGAAAATAAAAACAAAGGTAAAAAAATGTTGGTGGAGTACTAGGCATCACAAAGAAGGGCAGTTTTCCCAGGAACAATTGCCTTTCATACTCACCAAGGGCATGTTGGAGATGGCCAGGTGCCTTGGATCCCTTCTTATCTTGATCGAGAAACTGGCCTTGAATGCAGGCTCATCAAAGCAAGGAAAGGCCATTCTAGCAGCTGTGGGTTCAAACTGTGTTGATGCAAGTATTCTACAACCACAGGAAGTGAAATGAAGTCAAGGGTATGCACCAGGTACGCCAAAGTAAGCATTTGTATCTTAATTCCTGG
Organism: Sigmodon hispidus; assembly: GCA_004025045.1. NCBI lineage: Eukaryota > Metazoa > Chordata > Mammalia > Rodentia > Cricetidae > Sigmodon > Sigmodon hispidus. The sequence goes on along the minus strand of PVIH01004671.1, from coordinate 25,852 downwards.
AGTTAATTTACAATTCTTGAATTTGATCTCTCTCTGTCTCTCTGTAAACTAATAAGAATTGAGGGAGACATCATTTTCAACATTTTGCTCTTAAAAGATGACCTTAGTCAGAAGTAAAAAAAAGAGGGTTTTCAGAAGTTTGCAGACTCTAACTTAATGGTTATATTCTAATGAATATTTACTTTCATTATTTGTAATGGTATTCTTTAATCTGTTGTGGATACTATAAAATTGAAACAACTTAATGTCAATGCATATTAAATAAATGTATTTCAATAAAAATCACTTATATAATATATTGCTAAAACATTTTTATGACCTTGCTTCTTAAGCAGAAAATATGAGTTCATTTATATATAATAACATGCATGCATACGCAGAAATAAATCTGCAATGATATCACCTAGAGGCTAGTAATTATTCTTGGAATCATTTGATTTTGACTTTAAAATCTTACCAAAATTATATCAAACCTAAGAGCTCCATTGTTATCTACTGGCCTCCTCAGGAACAAGGTACTTGAGCTGTAATGCAGGTAAGCATAGAAAATAAAAATAAAAACTATTTAAAAAGGAGCTTCCCTACAAGAAATCATTAAGTTGGCTTGGCCTAGCGGCCCTAAGAAGTGTGTATTGCAGGGTTTTCAGGTTAGAGTCCATGGTTCCTGGGGCCTGATGTGCCTGTTAATTCCTAAGATATGGAGACAATCCCTCAGGTGATGAAGAATTCAGGCCAAATTGTATTTTTCCATATGTCTCCTTAGAAATCAATAAAGCTTGGAAGCTTAACAGGACAATTGGTCTTTGACATTAATCTTATGTATCCTGTATAGTCTGCAAACTGAGGGGTGTCGGGTGTGTCCCTATAGTTATCAAGGCAGGGAAGCTAACCATGAGAGAAGATAAGAATAAAAACCCAACGTATATTGATTTCATCAACCTGGGTGAGACTTTGGAGTCTAATAAAATGCAGTTTATTCCCAATGTATAATCTGGAAAAAAAAAAAGTTTTCTGGTGTAATAAATCCTTACCACACAAGGAAGTGTAATTACATTGAAACTCAACTCAGGGTACATGTCATTTCTTCCAAGAAGATAGTTACTATAGATATGCTACCTGTACTAGTTTAAGGACCTAAGGGTCTAGCCTGGTCTTATAGAGATAGTGCAGAGAACATTTGGACCATAAGCCACCTCTGGTCCTGGTTGTAGGAGCTTAATATGATCTGGAGGCTAACAGATAATGCAGATCACCTGGATGTTAACTACTTCCAAGTTTCAGCTTTCTAGATGGAAGAAAAGGGTTTTTATTTGTTTGTTTGTTTTGTTTTTCTCTTTCCTATTGGAAAGACAATACTGTGCTTAACATTTCTGGTTTCTCTGGAGAGCTGTGGGCACAAGGATCTCCCTGTTATGCTCCCAACAGCAAACATTGTTGTATCCCAGCACTTATGTCTGTATTGATCCTGGAAATTGCCTTTATATTCTGTTTCTGATAAAAGCATAAAAGATCGAATTGCTTTCAATAAGTTTGTTAGAACTTCAGTCTTTCTGTGGCCTCTTCAACTGATAAATATCTTAGGTCATCATATCAGGCAACAATGGCCCAGAAGTGTAGGCATTTACATTCCCCAAATACATATTTTCCTTAAAAGCAGCACTAAAGCATGGTATTGGAGTTATTTTTTTAAAATTTTCATAGAAAAAAAATAATATTACCTGTGATTGTCTCCAAAGACATGCTGAGATCCTGATTCCTAGTATGCCTAAGTATAGCCATATTTGGAAATAGGATTCTTGCAAATAAAATAAGATAATATGAGGTTATTGAACTGGGCCTCAAGAAATGACTGGTATTTTGATTTGGAAATCTGGATTCTAGATACACAGGTGCAGGGAGGATTAGAACTGAGAGCACCAGGAGATGAAGAGGGGATTCTACCCAGAATCCGAGGGAACACAGACTTACTCAGGACTCATGAATGCAAAGAATTAAAATATTTACTACAACTCAGAAATCTAATTATATAAGCAAATAGTCATTTACTCTGCTAGAGCTAAATGAATAAAAATTAAATAGAAAAAAAATGAGGCCAAAACAGCAGGAGAGAAGATTTAGTCATTTTTAACAGGATAAAGATGAAAATATGACTGAAGAGAATTCAATTTGAAAGGCACAAGCATCTACATAGCGCATTTAGTGTGGGTACACTTGAAGCCGAAAACACTTCCCATTACCTCATTTCTCCTTCCTGGGTTCTGTAGGTGCTTTTATAAAATCCATGGAAGTTCTCAGACAAGTTTGCAGCATACTCGATGATAACTGTGTACACAGATCCAGCAAGAAGTGGTTGGGAAGCAAGCAGTGCAATTTGCTCATGAGCTGGGTTCTCCAAGACACTCAGCTGTTCCTCAGACAGCTTGCCTTCACCTCCTCTTCTGAGGGTGGCCTTAGATATTTGCAGCTGATGACTATGCATTATAATGGTGCTGGTGGGCTGGCTGGCTGTGATTTCTACTTCTGTTGTTCCCCAGAAAGTGAGAGTGCTGAGATTTGCATGGATCATAAGATCGTAGTGAATTGGAATAATATGTTCAGGAAGTCGCATGTTATTCCAAGGAAATGGAGCACCATGACTTGTTTTGGGAGATGTTGTATCACTGCTCTGACACCAAGAAGGAGATGACACAGCTAAAAAAGTCAATAGTAAGGAAAGTAGATAGGGCATGCTTGCAAGGGGCCATTTGAGAGGTAGAGACATCATCTCCTTGCTCAAATTACCTACAGGTGCAATAAAAGCAAAATATAGAAAAACATATTTAAATTCATTATCATTAAATGTCATTAAGATAGCATGTCAAAATGCATCAATCAAGAATTAACAGACACAGATGAATGTTCCGAAAGTCCTAGATGTGCAAAACTGCCTTACTCATACATCGGGGAGAGCTCTTCATTCTTTTTCTTTTTCCTAAGATAGCCTCACAGTGTATTGCTGAGTAGACTAAATCTTGATACACAAACCAAGCTAGCCTTCTGCATGCAGTGATCCTTCTGCCTCTGTCTAGGAGTACTGGTACTGCAAGCATAACTGGCTAGTAGCACTTTTCATACCCAGTAGAACGCATCATTTGACTTTCAAACTTTAACACTATTTTAGTTTAACTAAAATAATAGAATAAAATAACAAAGAAATACAACAAATTCCAACAAGAAGAAAATATGGTAGCTCAACAAATGGACATTTTGGAATAAAAAGTAAGAGTGGTCAGGTAGAGCTGCAGCAGCATATCATCAAGGCACCACTGCTTACCCAAATTCAATCTTAGGGGGATTCTTGTAGTGGCCTCTCTGCCCTGGAGTCAGAATCTGCTTCTGCACCACACATGACTACAATGATGTCCCACAAACCCTACAACAGCTTCACCAACTTTGAAGTTCACTTGTCAAAACTGAAGTGAGGTGTTCACCACACCAAGCAGGGGAAAGAAACAGCAAGAAACTAGACCATTCAGCTACTGGAGTAGGTGACAGGCCTTGAATCCTAGCAATCCTCACAATATAAAGAGGCTAATGAATATTCATGAACAAATAACACAACATAGGGCAGTGAAGTGTTTTAGTAACTATAATAACTTGGTTTTGGGAAGAACAGAATGACATTTACAAAGCAAAGAGTAAATCTGGCTGCAGTGACTTTATGTGATGCAAGGCCAGCATTTGATTACAGCCCAGAAAGACATGTCAAACTTGAGGGAAAACAAACAGGACATTACAAGGGCTAAAGTTGGAATAAGCAGGCCACGAGCTAAAGCACAAAGGCAGAAGAGAGGGAAAGAACTGTTGGGCAATTGATTTGGTCTCCTATCCAACTACTAAACTGTCCTGATTCTGCTTAGGTTCCTAGATTATATAAAATTAGGTGAATTTGGGGTGGTATGACCATAGATGGGAAATTCAAATGGAAAGAAGAGTTCTTAATCTTTCCTAAAAAGAAAATTATCTATCTTATATTTTGACCTAATCTATGGAAAGAGGTTTGTAATCAGCAATAACCATTAAAAGCTACTGAATTTTGTGTTCTGTCTAATCCAGTGAAGAGTTCTAACTTTAAATCTGTAACAATTTAGTTATATTTATTTTATTTTTCTAAACTACTTCCCAGAGGACTGTGTCATTTGATCTGGTATGCCACAGTTACGTTCTGGATGTTTGGAACTGAGTAAGTGTGATGCAGATTCTTCATCTACATTACCAGACTGAAAACACCTCTAAAGAAGTCTTCAGAGGCTCCCCTCTACCCTAGATTGCTTGGCCCTATCCAGGCGCCCCACCCTCACCACAAGCCTACTATACATTTTTAGGTTTTGGCTGGTCTCAAAATGTACCTGAATTTTTTTTTCTTTCTGCATTTCTTCCTGGGATTCACTCCCTCTTAATACCTTTCTCATGCCTTCCAAAGTCTAATTGAAATGAAATGAGGCATCCATGAGAATTCTTTCTGAAATATTCCAGGCACAAATAACTACTTCTTAGCCTCCACCCCCAATAATTTCTGTGTTACTCTCATAACATTTTCCTGGCCCTGCTTCTTAAAGCTGCCATTGATGAACATAATGTATGCTCCTCTGAGCTGGAAATTGATAGAGAGCAGTAATGCATCTATTTGCACATTTCTCACAGTACCTAAAAGAACAATTTTCATATAAGAGGGGCTTGATAAAACTTAGTGTAGTGAGAGGTATTTCACTGCTAAAATTCTTTGGGTATTCCCAACCAATCTGAGGTCATGTTCCAGTATGTTTAGCTCTTTACTTGAAAAAAAAAAAATAACTGTTCTCATCTGGTGTAAGTAAGTGTTCAACACAGCATTTCATAGTTCTGAATGGTCTTCTAAGACCTGGCTTTATTAAACATTCTCTAAAAGTGACACATGGGGAGAAAGTTCCCTAAAACAATAGTTTATTCAATATATGCAACTGCTTCACTTTCACTTAAGAGATCAGAAGCCAAGGAGAAAAATAACTACTAAGCTCTGATTAAACATCATCAACATTTTACATTTGTCTTATGATCTAGTAGTTTATGATTTCATACACAAACAGACATACACACACAAATACTAAGTACATAAAGTATATATAGGCAAAAAGGACAATCTGGCTTTTAGTCTTTGCTTCAGCAGCAACTGTATGACCTTGGTCAGGTTACTTTAGTTTTGGTTTCATTTTCTTTATGTCTTTCCTAAGAAAGTTTCTGTAAAGATGAAAGAAGTTTAAATTTTTTTAGTAATATATTGCACAAATATTTATTAAAATCTTATTTGTGGCCTTTTGCTCAGTGCTAGTGATGCCAGTGTAACACAATGTAGCCTCAAAGGTTACAATGCTGGTGGTGAGAGATTAGTAAATTCATACAGATACAGGGTGGTGCTCTGTGAGTATCTCTCTCTCTCTCTCTCTCTCTCTCTCTCTCTCTCTCTCTTTCTCTCTCTCTCTCTCTCTCTCTCACACACACACACACACACACACACACTCCACTCCACTCCACTCCACTCTTGGGAAAAGTGAATAAGAATAAGTCAAATTACACTTTGTCTGGGGCTCTCTGACGATATTTTAGCTGTGCCTTAAAAAAAAAAAAATTACAACTTAACTAAGAAAAGGGAAAAGTGTTTCTAGACAGAGAAAACAGCAAGCACATTTGTAGATAGAGGCAACAAATAGCAATGATTCTGAAGGCCAGTAAAGGTGAAATAAAAGAGGAACTGACCCTGCAAAGGTGGCCAGGGGCCAGACCACTGTACGCTCCTGCAAATATGTTCAATACACAAGGAGAGGACAATCCTAAACACACTGAGAAACAAAGAGGTTTTAGCTAGTAGGTCTTGGAACCCAGTTCACAGATTAATAAAATCCTTCTGGTGCTAGATGGAGAATTGACGGTGGCACACCGGAAGGCCTGAGGCTAAGTCTGGAAGAGCATGGAGCTCCTCTGTATTTAGGATGAGCTGGAAGGAAGTTGGAGTAGGAGAAAAGGCAGGCACTGGTGTCTTGTACTGAACTAGAGAAGACTAGAAGTATAATGACTTTTAAAGGGAGAAAAGATTGTGGGCTCATTGGTTAAAATGTTTAACTTTAATATCTAAAAGATACTGAGTATGAAATTTCAAGGAGACATTGTAACACAGATATAATGTCCCACTGCTTTGAGCTTCATTGTAATTTTAAGAACACTGAAAAATACTTTCATTTTTTCATATGATGACACTGCAAAATTGACCATTGTTAACATGTGGCAGGCTCCAACACCTATAGCCAGAAGAGACTGTCATTTTAGAAATCTAAGTTAAGCTGTCTGGTGATTCTGACTTTTCAAGCTCTTCAAGGACATCAAAAGCCACTGGATGATTTCTCATTTGAATTAGGACCCTCAATGAAAAAGAGATCAACAAAAGAACACTTGTGCTTCTCAACTTCCCCCAATATAAACAAAAAGCTTGCAAATAGAAAAGTTAACAAGCACTGAAAATGGCCCATCACTTCTGGCAAAGTATTTCAATGTGGAGTTAATGTATGTAAATATGCTAGAATTTTTCTATTAGGTCCACCTTAAAAAGTTGCGAAGTCAAGGTACATTTCCAAATGTGGTTAGGAAAGGGATTGAGGTGAGAGCTGTGATAATGGCGGCCAATTTAAAGTTTTTAAATTGTTGAACATATAACGAGCTGACAGTAATTCCGGCATTCTAAAGAAAAATGGTGTTTCCTCCAAACCTTAATTACCCAAAAAACTGTCATCGAAAGCTTAAGTAAGTGTGTTGTTCCTTCCCTTTCTCTCGCATAATTATCCACCTTGCTAGTGAAGCGCCCAGAAAAAGGAACTTGCTTTGCTTTCCCTAGTAAAGTCAAGTACAGCAACATAGTGAGTCTAGGGTGTGTGTGGGGCGAGTCCCAGCAGATACTCCCGGAGCCAGAAGAGACTGGCCTTCCTGACACTTCACGCTCTCCCCTGTGTCCCTTCGCAGACACTCTCAAGGAGCCCTCTCCATTGCTGATCTTCAAGGTCCGTCCATCCCTCCCTGGTCGCCATTAGGTCTTAGAAGGATGGAGCGTCTAGCCAGCCTCCAACAGCCTCTGGCCACCCGGACGGTGACTCGAGCCGGAAGTGCGCGGGCCTGATGGCCTTGCCTTCCTGGGGCCAGCTGCCCGATCGTCCTGCTGTGTCCGCGCGCTCCAAAGTACGCTGCGGACTCCTGATCCGGACCCACCGCGCCTGTCCTGCAGGCTGCAGCCAGGGTCCCCACCGGGGTCCCTGCCGCTCCACCCGCTCCACCTGGCCACGCCAAGCCACCTTACCTTCACAACCGCCGCCAGCCTCTCCGCCCCAACCGAAAATGAAAGTGAAGCTAGGCAGAGGCAGCGAGCATGCCTGGGCCTAAGGGTATCCGCAGGAGCGGTTTATCCCTCCCCCGTCCCCACCCCAGGTGCTAAGGAAGACAGAGCTCGGGTACAAGAGCAGGTGCAGCCTGGCCAGGGCAACTGTTGCCCTGGGACCCAAACTTAGGGACCCGGACTTGGAATGAATGCTGTAGGGCTGGCAGAGCATTGGGCAGAATGCATTTTTTTTTCTTGTGTCTCTTATGGTGTGTTAATTTGTTTGCAAATTTCACTATAGGAGGAAGTTCAGTATTGTGCAAAGTTGATACTCAGTAAGACGTTCAAAGTGGCTTTGCCCATCAAGACTAGAGGGACACCCATTGGATGGAGATGTCCGCCATTTCCTCTCTGCAAGTGGCTGACAGCTTTGCTCCTCCCTCAAAAAATAAACAACCGAGAAGTATACTTCCCTATGCCTAATAAGGAAGAGACGCTGCATCACAGAGGTTTGTCAGAGTTCTCCATTATAATACCTCCTAGGGTTTTGTTATTAATTTTTTCCCCAAAAGTACCACAAAAGCCCAGTTTTAAACAGAAGAAATAAAACACAAGTATACAAATCCACCTGAAGTTGTGGTTGGTCCTGTATCTCTGTCTGAATACTATCCTTGCTTTCCTCGGGCTTTTGGTTAGTATTGATTCTCAGCCTCCTGCCCATTATGAACTTGATGGCCAAGCCTGAGCAGAATGTTCAACACTTATTTCAAACTTGTGGCTCTGTTTTGAAAAAAAAAAAAAAAAAAATTGTACCACCTGGAAATTTTGCATTATAAAATTTAACGCCTTGCCTCAGATTCAAATAGAGAGGAAATATGGGACATATATATATATATATATGTATATATGCATATTTACAATATATATTTAAACAGGATTATGTGGGTTTTGGAATTTGGTAATTTCTGGATCACTTGCTTCACCGAGTAGCTCTAGCTTTTAAAGTCCCCAGGCATCTCTAAGAACTCGCTTAGCTTGTTCAGAGCTTTACATTGTTTTGCAGCTTATTTTTATTATTTTATGTGATGACTTCTCTTTTGTCACTAGTAAACTTTCCTTTTCATCAATCAGTCTGTTCATATTGGCTTTCCTCCCTCCTTTCCTCCCTCTTACCTGAAGGGTCTAGGAATAGCAAGATAGTAATAAAAAGTTACAAGCTTTAGAGTCAGAAGTTGGCAGCAATCAGCTCTGCCATCAAATAAGAATTAACCTTTAACTATCCCTTTTCCTGAGTGAATACAGTGTTAAAATTTGATGTTATAAAATGTAAATTACATCCCTTAAGCTCACAGCACTGTTTTTCACACATCCTACAAAAGCACTGTTATTAGACACAGTACTATACTCAGAACAGCTGTCATGAACTTGGGGAAGTTCTTTGCTTGTGTGTACCTAGATCCTATGGCAGAAAAGAGAAAGTCCAGAAAATGACCAATCTTCCCTAATTAAACCTACCTCAATCCTGAGTAATATATAAAACTTCCCCTCGTGTTTTCTTAGACAGAAGAGGAATAGTTTTAAAAACTACTCATACTGTCTACCATAAGTGTAGGAGGACCAATTAAGCCCACCCAGTTCCCGTGATTTCATTGTCCATAGTCCAAAGTGAGTTGGAGTAGTTTTGTGTGTGTGTGTGTGTGTGTGTGTGTGTGTGTGTGTGTGTGCAGAGAACACCTCCTTAGAAGTCAGCTGTTGAAACATGTGCAAATTTGGTGTGTATTGTGGTGATCTATTGTTGTTCTTTTTGTTTTAATAAATGTCAACAAGTAGTGTTTAGTCATTTCTGCCTTAATAAGTTTTTGTCAATTGATAAAAAAAAATTCGGCTTATTTCTTTTATATAATTGCCCACATTGCTGTCATTTTAATATTTTAGATGTAAAGTCTTACTCAGAAGCATAAGTTAGAAAAGAAACAAAATAAGTAAGGGTACTCTAGTAACGAGGATAACTTCAGCCATCTATTCATCCTTGCCTTCTGCTGCTGATACCTCCTGTTGGATGTGTATATTGTTGGTTTCACACATGAGAACAGACACACACTATGAGTGCCACACTAGAGTTTATTCTGGAGAGTTACCAAGCGGGTACAAGGGAAGAGAAGCAGAAGAGAAGAGAAAACGTCTTTCAGTTGGTGTCCCCTTATAAGAGAATGGGTGGGCAAGATTCACATAGCCACACCTAGAGGTACGCCCTACATACGTGGCATGTTCTGTGCCATGTTGGGTTTACCACGTGGCTGTTACATGCCAGGAATCCTTACATGTATAATTTTCTATAATGAAGAAACTGGGGGATTGAAGTGGTAGGTGACCTTCCAGGGGCAACCTCTATAGAAGCTGGATCTAAAAAATAGCTAATTCAGAGGAAAGTAGGAAGAGCAAACAAATCTGAAGGCCTCTGTGATAGTTCACCTCATCAATTTGGCTGGTGTGGTGGGTGGATGAGAATGGTCCCCAGAGACTCATACATTTAAAGCTTGGTCCCAGTTGGTAGAACTGTTTGGGAGGAAGTTTGTAACTGGAGGTGGGCTTTGAGGTTTCAAAAGCCTACACCACTCGAAGTTAGCCCTTTCTTCATTGGAGTTATTGTTTCAAGATTCTCAAAGCAGCATGTCTGTCTTCCTGATGTCATGCTCTGCCATGATGATCATTCTCTAAAATTTAAGGCACCAATAGACTTTCTTCTATAAATTTCCTAGGTCATAGTGTCTTCAAAGCCTTGGTAGGAATCACATGTTGAGACACAAAAACTATTTTAGAATTTATACAACCACTGGGTCCTGAAACACATTCTAGCCTTCCCTTCTTAGTCTTCTTAATAGTAGACTTTAAAATGGACTCATATGTGGTGATACGTTATATATTTAGTAAAACCAGTCTGGAATATCAGGGAACAGATCCACCCACAGTCAATCCAGGAGGGTCAGAGTGTGATAACTCACACCTTTAATCCCAGCATGAGTTGAGAGCAGGTGGGGGGTGAAGGTGAGATCACCTATGCCTCCAATCCCATCAGATCTGAGTTTAAGGCCAACTTGGTTTACAGAGGGAGTTCCAGGCTCCCAGGCAGACAGTGGTGGTACCATGCCTTTAATCCCATAACTCCAGAGATAGATCTTTCTGTGTTTCTGTGAATTCAAGCCCTAACTACCAAATAGTAATAACTCATACCTTTCATCTTAACCTGGATGTGAAACAACTAGATAAAGAAAGTATTTAAGGCAGGCAGAGGAAGACAGATTATGCAGTAGAAACAACAAGGAGTGAGGCTGAGGAAGCTGGAAGATAACTGGGTGAGATTTGACTGTGTGTTCTCTCTCTGATATTCCAGCCTTTAACTGATATCTGGCTCTGAGTTTCTTTTAACACAACCAGAATTCATGCAGCACTCACATAGTGGAAAGCAGACATTATCATCTTGACCTAGAGGCATGGTCTTTGGACCATGAGGCCCCAGTTTGTGAGGCATGACCAGTCCAGTTTAGAACTAGGTGCATGCCAGCTCTCTTCCTATTTGCTGTCTTGTGTTCTTGGAGGAAGGATCGAACCCAGCTTCCATAGTGTGGACCAGTCCAGCTTTCTAGGAATCACATAACTGTTTAAGCCCTTGTATCAGTGAGTGTTTTCTTTAAACCCCTTAATAAATATTAACCTTGTAATCAGTTGCCAGTGATTATTGGCAACTACATCAAGTGCCCAACATGGCCTACCAGCGGCCTGACCCAACAGAAGGAAGTTATCAGGGAAGTCAGCCAATCAGCTGAGTGGACTGCCTCTCCAGCCCTGCAGCTCTGGCTTCAGCTCCAGCTTAGACCTACTGAAAGCCATGCTGGTACGTTTGGAAGAAGCCAAAGAGCAGCCTCTCTCTGGATGGACTGGAGCCACATGATCCTGAACGGCTTTGATCTTAGAGTCTAGAGGAACTGCAACAGATCAAAAGCCAATCCACAGCTGCTTTTAAAAGGAATATTTTCTATCTGGTTGAGTACACTAGTGGTAACTCCGCAGCTACAGGCTCCTGAGCATGCCTGTGCCAAACCTTGGCCACTACTCTTTCCGAGGCCCACCTGAACCACAAAACCTGACTGTGCATCAAGGGAAAGCAATTTCTCTCAGTGTGTTGTTTCATTTATTTGTCTGATTTTGTGAGAATTTGACTCTAGTTAGACAATAAATTCATGGAAGGCCAAAACTGAAAGCCTGAGTCAACATGTACTGACTGGTTATTGTGACACCTACTGGACAAACATTATTATTATATTCATAAATATCTCATCTGAAGCCATCAAAGACAGGTACATAATTATGCCATGACAGACACTATAACCATTCAGAAATTTAAAAACTTTTTTGGCTCTTCAATTGGCAAAATTTTTCAGGATATGTACAACATTCCTGGGATGTATATGCTTTCAGCTATGTTGGCAATTAGTTTAGTAATTCACATTATAATCTTAAAAACAGTTTGATAACAATACTATGTATGAGACATTAACTGACCTAGTAGAAACCTTATAGACTAATAACGGAAGGAAAAAATCATGTATTAATGATAAAAATAAAAAAGCTTAAGAATTCCATGAAATCGTTAGAAAGACTTGCTATTCAAGTGATTCAGATCTTGGGGAAATCAGTGGTTTCTAGATTTCAACAATGGGAAATCTTTTTGCTTTAACTGATAAGAATGGTCAACAGGTAATAATTCAGAAAAACTATCACTAATATCCTATGAAATTAGAGATGATTTACCAAAAGTTGAAAACATATGCCATTCTCCTTTTTTCCGTGTTATGATCTGTTCAGTTATTGTTCAGGAAAATCCAACATGTGATAAATATCCAGGAGGATTTATGGAATATAATTGGGAACCTATACATATGAGAGATCTAAAAGACATCAAGGAGGCTATAATGGTCCATGGTATTCTTTCCTCCTATAATAAACAAATGGTAAATAATGGTCTACAAAAAATTAAATAACACCTATTATAGCCAATGATTACAGTGGAGAAACTGACTGAGAGATGAGGCTAAGGCCCTTGAACAATAAAGGAAGATTAGAGTTTCAACATTTCTTGAGATCAAATTCTTAGTGAGGGTCAATTTGCTGAGGTAAAGACTCAGTCTACTTTTGATGAACACACTTTATTATTATGCCATATGGCAGCCTTAAATGCTTAGGAAAAGATTCTAGAACCAGGACAAATAGCTGAGTCATTTACTAAGGTCAAGCAAAGCTCAAATGTACTTTATACTGAATTTCTGCAAAGATTGACTGAAGCCATACACAGAGCAGTATCAGATATTGAAGTTAGAAAACAATTAAAGCTTTGGCTTTTGGTAATACTTATTTAGAAAAAAAAAAAAAAAAACTTAGGCCTCTAAAAATCAGATTAGTACCTCTAGAATAATGGATCCAAAATGCAATCAATTTTGAATCTCTCCAGTATGATGATGAGTCTTGGGTACTTGGGTAGGACAAGCAATTTTTAATATCATCAACAAAAAAATCAAGGTATCAAATGTGTTTATTGTGGTAAACCAGGCCATATAAAAAGGAATTGTACACAGAAAACTCCTAGAAATAATGTTTCTTCTAGGAATGACCCAAACAGAATGACCCATCTGGATTATGCAGGAGATGAGGCAAGAGCAGACACTGACCAACAAATATTGATTGAAAAAGGACAAACAAGGCAAGTATTTATCATTGGGAAACACTAATTGGGGGCCATCAGGCCCCCCAATTACAGGTTCCAAAATCAAATGTGGTCCAATAATTCCCAGTCACTATAGACAAAACTCCTCTCCAGGACAATTAGAAGATCCAGTGGCTAACATAAGAAACTAGACTGCACTGAATGATAAAATAGCTCTAAAGGAGGAATTAGAATTTCAAAAAAAAAACATAAAATGAATATTCTGACAGACTTCCACAAATAAAGGCCAAAGTTAAAAGTACAAACAGATAACATGATAATTGAAGGTTTACTGGACACAAGGACATATATCAACAATAACACCTTAATCATGGCATCCAAAATGGCCTTTAAAGGAGGAAAAGGTTTAATTTCTAGAATTAAAACCATATCTTAGATAAAAACAAAGCATGAGATAGCTTGAATACAGAGAGCCAGAAGGACAGAAGACACCTGAAGCCGTATGTGGCTAATGTATCAATGAATGTATGGGAGCATGATATTTACACCAATAATTAAAATTAATCAGATTAATGCAGATTAAAATACCCTGAATTTCAGACATGAACCATAGACAAATTCATGTTTTTGAGAATACTATTAGAAGGTATTATGAGAAACAGTCACAAACCATTCAGATTGCACAAGAGTAAGAAACAATAGCTGCTGATCCACTTCAGGGGCTCCAACAGTGCTATTTTCTATCCTTAAAATGATTAACAAATAAGCCTATGTAGGTTTGCCAATGACCTTTAACAAAAGAGAAATTAGAGAACTCAGAGCAGCTGGTACAAGAAGAGTTAAATGCTCAGCATTTTGAGGTATCAACCAACCCTTAGAATGTTTCTGTATTTGTTATCAAAAAGAAATCTGGAAAATAAAGACTGGTAACAGACCTACGAATAGTTATTAAGGTCATCCAGCCTTATATCTTTACTATACCTCTACAAGAATAGAACAAGAAAAATTTTGCCTTTATAGTACCCACTTATAATAATTTTCAACCTGTAAAAGGAAAACAATGGGGAGTTCTTCCACAGGGACTGTTAAATAGCCCGACTCTGTGCCAATATTTTGTACAATAGTCCTTAAAAGTGATACATAAGAAATTCTTACAATCTATCATTTACTACTATATGGACAATATCTTATTGACTGACTCAAATGTAGATACATTAAAAAGAATCTTTAAAGAAATGAAAAATGTTCCCTGCTTGGAGATTACAAATTACTCCTGAAAAAAAAAATGCAAAGAGGAGAGTTTATAAATTATTTAGGATAAAAAATAGGTCTACAAAAATCAGATCCTAAAAGGTAAAATTAGGAGAGATTGTGAATTCTTAATGTTTTCCCAAAACTGCTAGGAGACATTTCTAATATATGGTCCATTATTGGGATAATAAATTATGAACTTGACAATTTGTTCAAAACTGTAGATGTTGATAAGTACTTAAATAGTTTAAGAGAGTTATTAGCTGAAGCAAAGACAGATTTTTCTTTCTTTAAAAAAAAATTACAGTATGCGCATGTGAACTGTGTGGATCCAGAACTTAATTGCATTATGGATATTTTACCCTCCAAGCATTCTCCTACAGGAATTCTAATGCAAAGGGAAAGTATTATATTGAAATGAATACTTCTACTACATAAATAAGTAATAAATTAAAAACATGTAGAAAAAATTTCTGAGTTAATTTTTAAAGGATAATTAAGAGTTTTTCAGTTGACAGCAATGAGGACAGCAAAAATTGCTGAGTCTTTAACTAATGAAGAATGGATCAATTACGGGCAGAAAGTGAACCTTAGCAAACAGCTTGCCATAATTTTTTAGGAGAGATTAGCAACAGATATCATCAAAGCAAAATATATAATATTATAATATGTGTATATATTACAGATTATATATAATTACATATAATTTAATTATATGTAATATATAATTAAAATTTATAAGAGGTACTAACTGGATTCCTTCTCATGCTGTAGGAGATACCAATCTCTGGAACCCCTATTTTATACTGATGCAAAAAAATCAGGACAGGCAAGTTACAGATCAGAAAATGTAAGTAAAGTAGCTCAAAGTCCCTATTCTTTCTAAAAGTCAGAATTATATGCTATTATTATTGGTTTCACATATGAGATCACACATCCACACTGGCAGAGTCAAACTAGAGTTTATTCGGGATAGTTGCCAGTGTAGTACAGGGGAAGACAAGCAGAAAGACAAGAGAAAAAGAAGCCATCTTTCACATGATGGCTCCTTTTAAGAGAATGGGTGGGCACAGATTTACATAGCCACACCTAGGGGTGTATTCTCTGTATGTGGTATGTTCTGCCAATACTTTGTTGGGTTTACCACATGGCACGCCAGGAATCCTTACAATTATAATGGTATTAATGGATTTTTACAGAGCCTTTTAAGATTGTCACCGACTCTCAGTATGCAGAGTTGTTTTATATATTGAAACTGCTGGCTTTATTCCTGATAATACAAAATTAACTCTATTATTTATACAGTTACAGGAAATTATCAAAAATAAAAGTCATCCCATATATATATATATATATATATATATATATATATATATATATGTCTTCCAAGTCCTCTAGCACAAAGTAATGATGAGATTGATTGGTTATTAATATGGAATGTGCTAGAGGCCTCAGAATTTCACAAGAACCCTCATGATAATAGCAAAGGATTAAAAATGGGCTTTTTAAAATTACTTGGCAATCCAGCCAATAAAATTATAAGGAAATATACTGCTTGCTCCTTCTGTAGCCAAACATCATTACCTGCAGGAAGCAACTCTAAAGGTATACAAAGAGTTGAAATTTGACATATAACTGTGTTTTATTTTATAGAATTTGCAAAATTAAAATATGTATACCATACCACTGATACTTATTCAAGATTTCAATAATATTTCTGTAATTATATGTGGTGGAAATGTTCTCTGTATGATGTAAATAAAGTAACTGGTTTGGCCTATGTAGAGCACCGTAGAAGTGGGTGGAGAATCAGAGGACAGGCAGGTAGGAGAAGGGTGGAGTTGGTCCGTCTTCATCCGACCCCCGAAGAAGAATCATGTAAGGAAAACAGGTGAGCTGCTGGCCCAGCCATGTGGCAGACAGATTAATGGAAATGGGTTGAATTAAGATGAAAGAGCTAGCTAGTAATGTGCTTGAGACATGAGCCAAACAGTATAAAGTTAATATAAGCATGTGATTCATTTCTTTGGGGGACAAAAACCTCCGTGGACCAGGTTAAAAACCTCCAGGCCCAAAAGGGCCTGGGAAACCTTTTACAGCAGATGGGCTGGAAAACTTTCTACAACAATTATACACCTTTTTGGAGTCATAGCCATTATGGGCATACTTGTACAAATTAAGACTGAAAATTTTCCAGGATATGTTTCCCCCAAAATGAAACAATTATTTCAATATTATAATATACAGCACATTATAGGTATACCACACAATCCTACAGAACAAGCAATTGTTGAAAGATCTAATTGCATAGCCATCTCTCCAGTCCCATATGCTTAATTTTCTAAATATGAAAATTTTTTCAGAGTGATGTTAGTCATTTACTATAGCCTTAAGTTTCTGATCTGGTCAAGCCCCAAGTTCTATACCTGCTCATAGCTGCATAACCTCAAATAATCATACAATGGCTTATATTAATCACAAACTGTTTGACTTATAGCTCTGGCTTATTACCAACTAGCTCTTACAACTTAATCTGTGGTGGGAGTGTTTGTTTGTATGCTATGACAATCATTCTGTGAATAAAGGTATTGTTTTGGCCTGTGGTGAGTACCATAGCAATAGGCAGGAAATCAGAGACAGGTAGAGGGGGTGGAGTTAAGACAGACTTGATCCAGGCACCAAAGAAGAGATTGGAGTGACATAGTTTTCTATGAGTGAATTTCAGAGTGACAATAAAATTTTCCTTGTGGCTCTAAATGAAAATTGTTGATCAGTGTGTACAAAACTAGCACCTACAGCTTCCTCCTCTAAGTTGCTTGCAACCTACAAACACCCACAGAGACTAGCCATCGTTTTCCATCTGGACTTGGTATGATTGAACTCCGAGGCTCTGGGTTGTGGCAATAGTAGGTACCTTTCCATCATTGTGTGAAAAGCCCATCTGACCCCAGCTTTTCTGTATCTGTGGCTGTCTATTATTTCTTCATTCCTCACCACCTCTAGTCATGTTCATACTTGAACTTTGTAGTTTGCACCAAGGGCTAATAACTAATAGACTAAACATAAACTCTATGGTTTAAAAAATATTTGTAAATCATTCATTAGGTAAGGAACTCCTACCCAAATTAAGGAACCCAAATATTTAACAAGAAAACTACCTATTTAAAAGCAAGCAAAGGATTTGAATAGAATTATTTTAAGACATAACAAAAGGCAAAAAAAATACATAAAATTTATTTTCAGCATCATTAAGCATTAGGAAAATACATACCTTTTAGAAAAGCTGTTACTGATAAGATGAAAGACAGCAAGTATTGACTAGAATGTGAAAAACGGAAAAGTTTTAGTGGAAATGTAAACTACTAATGGGGAAGGTTCATTAAAAAACTGAAAATAGATTTACCATGTGATTCAGCAGCTTCACTTTTGGCGATATGTCTTCACCCCTACATTACTTGCAGCAACATCCACGGTAGCTCAGATTTGTGGAGACTGTAAATACTCATCAATAGATGAAAGGATTTAAAAACTGGCAAGGACTCACAATGAAATACTGAGGCTAATGGGAATTTGCGATGTGAAGACATTACAGTAATTGAATAAACCAGGAGTAGAACGAGAAATAGCCACTGATTGAACGCACTGAGTAGGCTGGTGTTGAGAATAAAGGAGTGGGTGAGAAAAGGACAGTGCTGGCAAAGGGTTCTATGTGGACAGTTACATAGGTGGAATGCCTGCTGTTGTCTTGTACAACAAAGTAATTTATGGTTGAAGATGTGTATTTCAAAATCACTAAAGGTGAATAAAATGTTCTTATCATAGAGGAGAATAAGTATGTGAGATGAAAGTTATGCTATTTAGTGATTTTCTTATGTGTGTATGTACACATGTGTGTAGGCATATGAACATTCATTTGAAAGCCAAAGGACAATCCTGGGTATTGTATTTTTCCACAAGAGAGATACACATTTTTCTTTTCTTGTCTTGTCTTTTATTTTTGCAGGTGTGAGTGGGTACTTACTGTGGGATGTGGTGAGTTTATTACCTTAGCAATCCTTGTAGGGCCACTGAAGTGGAACACAATAGGGCAGCACATGTAGCTTCAGGTATTTTTGTTGTGTAGACTGGGTGAAGAACAAAACACTTCCTTCATGTTCCTTCTCTAAGGAGGGGAGGAAAGGGTATTGCAGTTCTCTAGATGCATTTAAACATAGTCAAGTGTAGTAGGAGTTTCTGGCCTGCTTTCCAGATGCACCTGCAACTGCTTAGCTCCCTGCAAATGACTCAGATGCTTATATTACTCACATGCTGCTTGGCCCATGGCTCAGGCATATTGCTAACTAGCTCTTGCATCTTAACTCAAAGCATTTTCATTAATCTGTCTTGCCAAATGGCCCGTAGCTTACCAGTACTTTAACATGTTGCTCTCTCAGTGGCTGGATTGCATCTCTCTTGACTCTGTCTCCTCCTTTATCTGTGCTAGGATTTCTCTCCTGCTTCTAAGATGCCTTTCCATAGGCCCAAACAGTCCCTTTATTAACCAGTGCTATTCACAGCATATAGAATGACATCCCACATCATTCAAGGAACATGAGAACATAGCACAGGACTAAGCAGTTGGTAGAGAGAGTTGACTCAAGTTTAGAATGCTGGCAGAGGTTGAATTAGGAGGTTGAGGTGAATAGATCTCTGAGTCTGGAGGCAGCTTGATCTCTATAGAGAGTTCTTTCAGGGCTGTGTACTGAGATCCTCTCTCAAGAACAAAAAACAGTTTTTGAGTGAGGGGCTCTGGCAATATCTATATTTCCTCAGATTTTTTTTTTTTAAAAAATTAAGATACTGTAAGTGGGCTACACTTTTTATTTCTTTGCATGGTTTGTAATTTCTTTTTGTTGGAGACTGGGTGTCTGATTATAATGAAATGACTCTGAAACTTACATTCTCTTTCAGTATTTATTTTTGTTACCTGTGTGGATAATTTTTTTATATTTGTTTATTGAGTTTTCTAAATTGTGTAGGAGGATTATGTTCTGCTACCTTGTCCCTCCTACTGGTTTAATAAAAAGCTGATTGGCCAGATGGCAGGCAGCAAGTACGGGTGGAAACAGGAAGAGAAGAACAGAGATGCCAGAAGAAAAGTCAGCAGAGAGAGACACCAGCAGAGATGCCAGCAGACAGAAAGGAAAGATAACCATGCTGCTCTGAGAAAAGGTACAAGCTGCATGACTAAACAAGATAAGAATCATGGGTTAGTTTAAGAGAAAGAGCTAGCTAGCAATATGTCTGAGCCATAGGTCAATCAGCATAAAATTAATACAGGCTTTTGTGTGTTACTTTGGGACTGCTGGTCCAGATCTTGGGGCTAGTCTGAGCCAGAAATTTATTATTACAAAATTATTTTATTTTTGATTGTGAATTATCTCTGGTATTACCATTTCATTTGCTTGTGGTCAGCTGCTACTATTTTGATGACAATTTCCATGGTTACCTAGAGCTAAGGAATAATGAAGGTCTGAGTCTTTGCAGGATTTGTGGTATACCTTGAGTGATGCTAAGTTGTTTAAGACTCTTCTTTGTTCCTCATCCCTTCTTGTTCCGGGCCTAAGGACAAGCAGAAATTCAATTGTAGAGGCCCTTCAGGTCTTTTCTGGGAATATAGTCTGATTTAGAAATTCATGAAACTTCGTAAATGCTCTGGCATATACCTGCACAGAGCCCTCACTGACCCAGTTCTTAGAAAAAAACACTGCTGGCACTTATCTCTTTGTTTTCAAAGAGTGTCTCTTTATGAGTTTCCTGACTTCAGACTGATTTGTCTCTATCAGAAATATTGCTCCGTTATTCTTTTTTATGATTAATTAAATTGAACATTTTGTTGAGTGGAGATATTTTTATTTTTAAAGTTTATTTCTTGAAACATTCTCATTAGGGTTTGTCATCTTGAGCAGAGTATCCTGACATTATTAAATAAGTTGACATGAATTCATTTTTTTCCTAATCTCTGAAAGAAAGTAAAGAACATTTTTATTATTTCTCATTTAAGTGATGAAAAAATTTTACCAATGAAGCCATGTTGTAGAAGGTTTCCCAAGCCCATTTGGGCCCGAGGTTTGGACCTGGCCCACGGTGGCTTTTTTTCCCCCAAAGAAATGAATCAGACACTTATATTAACTTCAAACTGTTTGGCCTATGTCTCAAGCACATTACTAGCTAGCTCTTTCATCTTAATTCAACACATTTCTTATAATCTACTAATCTACCCAGCCCGTGGCTCACCTGTATTTCTTACATGTCTGTTCTTCTTGGGGGTGGGGGGGGTCAGATGGCAACTGACTAACTCCACCCTTCTCCTACCTGTCTGTCCTCTGATCCTTCACCCTCTTCTCCGGTGCTCTACATAGGCCAAAACAGTCCTTTATTTACAGCATACAGAGAACATTCCACCACAAAGCCATATGTACTCACAGGTATTTTTGGTACCATGTTGTGATTTATAAACTTTTTTAGCAGATACAGGTATTTTTTCTTTGATATGATTCTATTATTTTGAGAATTTTCATGATTTTTTTTAACCATTTCATTCTTTACAGTTCTTTTTAAATGTGGTCTAGTTTCTTTAGTTATAATTTAGATAATTGATTGTCAGTTTTCTAATATTCATGTTTAGCGCTATAATTCTTGTTAAGCACTAGTTTATCTTTATCTTACAAACTGTACTAGGTTGTGATTTTAGAATGAGTTAATTAAAATGTTTTCTAAATGACTTTGTAATACAGAAAGCTGTTTGTTAATTGTTAGACATTTACAGCTTTTTCATTTATATTCTCCATTGTTGCACATGAGCTGCATGGATTTTGGAAGCATGATTCTTCTGGCCAACTTTCATTAATTAATTAAACTGACTTAATTCAATTCCGGTGTTCTGTATGCTATCGTGAAAGGACAAGTGGCCACTTTATGTCAGAAGTCAATTTTTTTAAACCCAGATTTTGAAATGCAATTGCTACAGGCTTGGAACATTCAAAATATATGTGGGGATCCAGGTTCTAAAGTACATTTAATTAGAATTTTCCTAACTCTCAGGTTTCCACTGATTTGTTTGCTTGCTTTTAACTATTATTTTTAGCACAAAACTTGAGGCCTATGAAGAAAATCCACAAGAAGTTATGACCATACATCCACTCATTGCTTTACATGTTAGAGAAGTCTGTGGCATTATACTATGCTAATAACAAGCATTTAATTATTTTCAAATTTTAATACTATTAATATTTATTACTCAGCCTTCTGACTATTCTGACTATTCCTGAAATCCAGGAAACCCATGCTTTCCAATTTTTAAGAAATCTCATGAGTGATTCACAGAACTCAGCAAAGGGCTGCATTTATGGCTAAAGTTTTCTTCTCAAGAACTGAAATTACACCCAGCCTAAGAATAGAGGCATAGAAAGAGATTGGGAGTGATGACAAACCTAGAACATTGTGTCCTTAGGATGTTAGCCTCCTAGCACATCAATGCATATCACTACTTGGAGGCTTACTGAGTTTCAGATGTCTGGAGTTGATTTTTAATTGTCTGTTTCATTATGTAGGCAGGCTTGCTTGTTGGAATAATTGTCCATGAGGAAGCTCAATACAAATCTCTCCTCTTCCCTCCACAGTTACTAAGTCAGGATGTTATAAGGTGACTTCAACTATTCAATCTCATGGTTGGTTTTGCCTGAGTGACTGTCCCCCAACCCGAAGTGTAACTTTAGATTTCATTATGAAGGGAGCCACTGGAGAAACTGTCAAAGCCTACTGTAAATAGCAGACAGCTTCTCATGAGAAATTTCAGGGGTTTGAAGATAATATTCCAATAACTGGTAGCAAAAGCTGGCCAGATTGTTTTTTTTTTTTTTTTTAAAAAATTACACAAACCTTATGCATAAAAACAAATTTCTCATGTATATTATATATGGTCAGGTAATGAAACACTAACACATCTTTTGAGATAAGTAACCAGCTATTTTTGGTGAGTTTTATTATGAATAGAAGAACACTAGGCAAAGTATGGGACCAGATAGAACATTCTTTTTTTTTTTTTTAACACTTTTATTTATTTATTTGCCTTGGTGTTTGCCTGGAACTGGAACTACAGACAGTTGTTAGCTGCCATGTGGGTGCTGGGAATCGAACCCGGGTCCTCTGGAAGAGCAGACGGTGCTCTTAACCGCTGAGCCATCTCTCCAGTCCCCCAGATAGAACATTCTAATAAGAGAACAACATGTACAATGTGTAGGCAATACGAAATTATTAAGTCATTTTTAGTAGCTTTAGCATGTGAAGGGATATCCGGAAAGCAGAGTTTTCAATAAACAGCAATGACTGACATTGCTGAGTGCTTACTTTGGCCCAACTACTTGAAAGAGTTATTTATACTCACTAACTTATGAAATTCTCACACTACCTTTCTACCTTTATACAAATGGAGCTTGAAGCACTGAAAAATTCTGTTGTGTTGCCCAAAGTTGTTTCTCTGCTAAGTGAAAGTCAGAATGACTCCATGTTTCATAATTTTTGAGACACTGAAATGATTTCTTGTATACTATACTTAAGAAATTATATTCTATAGGTAAGACATAACTATACTATGAAGATTATTTGTAATTGAAAGTTTTTGTTTCTATCATCCCCATTCCCCTCTGGTGCTGGACAGATTTGGCTGGATATTTAATTTGGACAAAATTGCTGTATTAATAAAGTAAGCCTAGAAAGCTCTGTTCCTACAGAAGGTAACTGAAACACCAGCAGATCACCTTCAACTCAAATTCAGTAATTGAAATTACTCAGACTTAAGGTATAGTAACAATTCTGTGCAGGGTCTGACATGGAGGAGCTCACCATTCCTGCTTCCTGGTTGTTGGCGTCCTTTATGAAAGTGAGGATTATCCCTTTAGTTTCTTAGTTCTGGAAAAAAATCTTTGACACCCCTAGCCCAGTTATTTAGGTGTTAAAATCTGGCTTTCAACTGTGAAGAAAGAGAAATGGCCTTTTTTATCTTTGGCCTAGATCATTCTTAAGTGTTAGTTCTATATTAATTTCAAGTTAAATGTTTTTTGTTTTATATAGTTATTTTATGCTGTGGGTTTTATTATAATGTGGATAGGTCTAAATTGTCTGGTATGTGATATGATGAGTGGAAGTTTCCTTTGTAATTTATTGCTTTAAAAAGATTTATTTTTTAAAAAAGTTTGTGAGTAGATGTGTTTGTCTGTGGGTATATGCATGAAAGTGTAGATGCCCATGGAGGCCAGAGGAGTCTGATCTCCTTGAACTGGGCTACAAGTGTCCTTGAGCTGCATGATATGAATAGTGAGAACCATTGGGTCTTTTACAAAGGTATCACTCATTTTTAACTGCTGAACTATCTCTCCAGTATCCTTATTTATTATTTTAAAACCATTCATAAATGATAAAGCAAAAAAATAAGTTTTTCTTCTTTCTAAGGGAGCTCTCAAAGTTTAGGTATTTTAAAGTCTTAGGAATATTATTTTTCTGTTTTTCAGTGTACTTATCTTTATTTTATTCTGTGGCTACTAAGGATATACGAAGAAGCATGCATTCACCTTAGATTGGGTACCAGTGACAGAGTAGACATGATTTTATTCAAGTTTAGCTTAGTGAATAGATTCATCTATTGGTGTTAGCTACAGGAACAGAGATCAAAGGCTACTCACAGGAGTAGAAGTGACTTAAAGGTAATTGGATCACTGAGAACTCTCCAGCATTAATAAGTCACAATAGCTGCATTCTCTGATTTTCCTGCCCAACTTGCAGACAGCTGGACTAGTTCCAGAGTTTCCCAACATTTTCATTCTGATCTCTTGAGCTGTGTGTGTTTCAGTGGCTTCCTGAGTCTTACAAGCCTCCACTGTCCCTCCACGATGGAGTTTTTGCTTGTTTTTTCTTTTCATATTTGAGGAAATAGCAAAAAAGAAGAAACTCCAAACAAAAATAATCAGCAGCAGTAACAAAAAAACAAAAACCCAACACTTCCTGTGTCTCTTACAGGTTTTCTCCCCTGCTTCTGTAGTGTTGCCTAAGCATGAGAGGAGTAGATAGAGGTCAGTGTATTTCTCCCCATGACAAGTTACACAACAGATGTAATCACACAACTTTGAGAATACATACACAGTTTATGGTTTTAAGTGAACATAAAGCCATAACTAATGAAGTAAAAATCAAATTCTGCTGACAAAACTCTTTTAAAAATTATCTTTTCTCAACCATCAAATAGTAGATTCAATAAACCAAAGATTAATTATTTTTTAATTTGTTGATATTTAAAAATAAAACATACTTAGGATCTTTTTAAATCATATATGATGTGTTTGAGGGAATTCAGTTCCTAGTAGTGCCTAAATATTACTTTAAGTTTGGCAGAAAATTACTACTTTAAGAAATTAAAATTTAAATACTGAGAAAAGGTGAGAATTTCAAAAGTCAAACTGAATTAAATGATCCACATATAAAAGATATACATCAGTATCATATTTTATAATGTTCTAAAGAGTCAAATACAGTAGCAGAACGGGTCTGTAGGTAGAACAGTTTTGACAGTAAAAGCATATGGTATAACACTGAATGACAGAAGTGTTCTTTAGCTGGACTGTGGTGATTCTGTATGTGTATGTTTAAATCTGGATATATTCTCTGTATAGAAATAATTCTTTGATGAATTTGATTTAAAAAAAGCCACTATTTTGAGTTTTACAAGTTGCTTCTCAACTGTTTCAATCTATGACATGTTTTCACTCACATAAAAAGGATAATTTGGTCTAAGTAAATAAAGAATGTAGTTTTCCCATATGAACACTATAATAGAGGACTATAGCAAAGCTGTATATTTGGCTCACACCTGTTTGGGAACATTTATATTTGGATACAATGTTATAAGAGTTCTGTCACGGGTCCACTAGCCAATTGATAAGAAAATTTTGGTCAAAGAGGTGGAGTTTTATTGGGGGATGGATGTGACCCAGAGAGAGGCAGCCTTTTCTAATGAGGAGCTGAGCAATGGACATTGGAGGCTTGCAATGGCTTGTGATCCAGCTCAAGTTCTCATTTGTTCTTTAATATTTGTGCACGAAATTTGTTTGATAATAATTGGTAAAGAAGCCCATTAACAGAACAACAATAAGCAGAATTTGAAAGAAATAAGTGCACATATTTTAAAAAGATCTGATATCTAGATCATTGCAGTGGAAACATACAGTTTTAAGTAGATTTCACAGTAAACTTGTAAGCGGCTTTAAAATTTTTCTTCTAGCTTTGCTACTATTTGTAGTCAGTAGGGAAGAGAAAAAAACGAAGCATTATATGTGAGCTAAGTAAGAAACCATTGTGTAGTGTTGTCTCAGGACGGACAGCAGAATAGACAGTTTAGTTCAGTTAGTGTTACAAGAGGAGCAGGAGGAGCAGGAGGGAGGAGGGGCAGGAGGGAGGAACAAGAGGAGCAGGAGGAG